>PVJS01009575.1:0-50045 GCA_004027185.1 Glis glis
AAAAAAAAAAAAAAAAAAAAAATGAAGCCTAGGCTATTTATCCCAGGGCTACCTGGATCTAATTTCTGAATCATATAACCCTGAAAATATATAACAATTAGATTTATTGAGCTGGGCGTGGTGATGCATGTCTATAATCCCAATTCTTGGGAGGCTGAGACAGGAGGATTGCAGGTTTGAGGCCAGTCCTCAGCAACACAGCAAGACCCTGTTTCAAAATAAAAATATAAAATAGGGCTGGGGGTATAACTCAGAGGTAGAATGCCCCTGGGTTCAATCCCCAGGACCAAAAATAAAAACCAAATTTTAGCAGATCGGTAAAAAGAATGAATTCTGTTGTAAATTCAGAAGCAACAGGCCTCACCTCACCACCCAAGGGTGGGGCAATGGAGACCCCCCCTGGGTAGCCACTGCCTAGGTAAAAACCATGACACCCAGAGACAAACACAGGGAGGAACAGAAGTCAAGGGACAGTTAGAGACCTCTGCCTTCTCCCTTCCCACGAGTGCCACAATCATGGTTCTTCATAGCGGAACATTCTTACTTATATTCTAAAAGAAGACATGAAGGGGCTCCGCCAGCCCTTTCCACCCTTTCCATCTCAGCCAGGTGCTCGGTGGCGCTCTTCTTCCCAGGGAAGCTTTACTTGATAACAATATTTATGCACTCTTGCCCTCTCTAAGGTTCTGTTGCGCTGACTGCAAGTCACTTGGGAATAATCTAGTAGGCCGTAGTCAGCCCTGTCGCTGTCCTCGGAACTTGCTTCAGTCTGTCCAGGTCCTTTGTAATGTGCTGGTCATGAAGTGGCTTCCAGACACAATTCTGCCTTTAACCAATTGTTTGGCCATGATATTTCACGACAGCTGGCAGAGCTGTGGTTTCTTTGTAGATAATATGATTGGTTTTTAATGTCAAAGATCAGAAAGCTATCGAATCTTAAATGTGGAGAAGAATCTCTTTCCAAATGCATAAATTCTTCCTCGTATCCCTGGGACGTATCAGTCAGTGCCCACACTGCTGTGATCATGGAGAATTTGAAACAATACTTCCAGTGTGGTCTGAGCTGAGCAGGGAACAGAGGGGTCGTTAACACCCTTGATCTCGATGCTGTTCTTCTACTTTAAAAAAACCTGTTTGCATTATACTTACATGTATTTTTTGGCTGCTTTATCATACTTTCGGCTCATTTGGTACTACTTGAGGTCACAGAATTTAAGAGTTAGGCACACACACACATACACAAACCCTTTCTATAACATTCAGAACTTAATCGTTTTATTTCAAATCTAGCTGCTCTATTTTTGTTTTGCAAAATCGTTTCTTTTGTTGTTGGCTTTCTCTAAACAAACAAATAACTCAGGGTTGTGGTAAAAAAGAAATTGTGAAAGGTTTAAATATGAAGTGAAAAATCAACTGTACTTCCAACCCAAACACACTGTTGTTATAATCGGATGTATATCTGTCTCTTTAGATTTTTCCTCCTTTGTAGCTCTCTATCTGCCAATGCACACACACACACACACACACACACACACACACACACACACACACACCAAATTATGGTAGATTTGAGTGCAGGTAAGATAAAAGCTAATTTAAACAGACTGATTTAAGGGATCGAGGGAATTGGGGGTCTTTGTGGATCTCGGGGCAGGGTGGTTTTAAGGCTCAGCGATGTCATTGAGCACCTGCCTCTGAGGACTCTCCCCACTCTATCTCTATGGCCTCGGTGGCATCAGGATGGAACCAACCCAGGTGTTTGTCAACAGATGAATGGATAAAAAAATGTGGTCTATACACACAATGGAATTTTACACAAACATATGAAAAACAAAGTTATGTCATTGTTAGGAAAATGGATGGAACTAGAGAATATTCTGCTGAGTGAGATCAGCCAGTCTCAGAAAGTCAAGGGTCGCATGTCTTCTACACGTGGACGCCAGAGAGAAAACAGGAAACAAAAGGGACTTGAGATAAATGAGGAGGGAGAGCAGTTGAGTAGTGGAAGGGATGGGGAGGGAGAAGGAGAGGGGGACAGGAGGCTTGAGGAAGGAAACAGGTCAAATAATGCTACGTCCATATACGAATGTACCACTACTGATGTCACTAAAACGTATGGAGAGGAAGGAGGGGGAGGGCGTGGGACGCGGAGGGAAACACATCAAGTGCTGTGTGCATGTGTGTGTGCATCACTTTGAACCTCACTATGATGTATAATTACAATGTACCAACAAAAGTATAAAAATAAATAAAATTCCACTTACACATTTCAAATCACTGAGAAAATATTTGGTTTTTTTTTTCAAAAATGGTGCTGAGTACAAGGAAAAATATGGATTCTTACCTTAAAATGTTCACCACAATAAATTTTGGAAAAATCAAATAAATGGAAAAAGAAACAAACTAAATAAACTAGAAAGAAACACGGGAGATATTTTTCTTGTTTTCACACTGGGGCGTAGATCATGGTCTTTCCAAGTGTGCCGCACTGGCGTGGTGAGAAATTTCAACTGGAGGACATCGTAAGGGCCTCAGAGCAAGGTCTTTCTGAACTCCAGGCATCCTCCTGTCTCCTGCCCTTCTTTCTTCCCTGAAGTGAGTCATAGAAAATAGAGCCCTTCTCTCCCAAAGCAAGCCATGAGACCTAGAAAGGTAGTCCTCTCTCTTCTCCCACGAAGGCCTCTTTCAAGAGCGATCCTATCCCATGACCAGGAGGAAGGACACTGTGCAGAGAGAGAATCTGAACGGACAGGCCTTGCTGGATGCCCCTCCGTCTGTTACCACTCCCTGGAGCCCTTTATCCATCACGTGTCCGCAGGTTGTCCATTCTCCATCTACCCAAGCAAATGACTTCCCCTGGGTCCTGGGTCTTCTTTCCTCAACACTCCTATGTCACATAAAACTTTGATTCACCTGCCTTTTGTTGTAGAAGTGTTGGTTATTACTGGTAGGATGGATGGAGAAAGGGAGCATATCTTTCTGTCCCTACATTAAATCGGAGAAGATCTTCAAATACAATATAAAGACCTGAAGCCATAAAGAAGAGTTTAATAAATTTGAAAATAAATTTAATAATTAAAATATATGCCATTTGCCTGGCGTGGTGACACACGCTTGTAATCCCAGTACTTGGGAGACTGAGACCGGAGGATCCAGGTTCGCGGCCAGCCTTAGCTACTTAGTGAGGCCCTCCGCAATTTAGTGAGACCCTGTTTCAAAATAAAGAATAAAAAATAGGGCTGGGGGTGTAGCCTGGAGGTAGAATGCCCCTGGGTTCAATCCCTGGTACCGCAAAAAAAAAAAATATGCCATTTATTTTTATACTTTGGTGCATTTTAGTTATGCATCATAGTGAGACGCAAAAGTGATACAAACACATGTGTGCAGCACTAGGCGTGTTTCCCTCTGCAATCCGCCCTGCTCCTCTCCTCCCTCCCCATACAGGTCACTGAGATTGCTAGCGATGCCTTTGTGTATGGACATAACATTATTCGAACTATTTCTTTTTTCAATCCTCCTTTTTCCCCTCCTTACTTCCCTCCCGGACAGCCTCCCACTCTTCTCCTGGTCCCTCTCCTCATTTATCTGAAGTCCTTTTTGTGTCCTAGTTTCTCTCCAGCTTCCACACATGAGAGAAAACACATGACCCTTCACTTTCGGAGCCTGGCTGGTCTCACTTATCATAAAATTTTCTAGTACACTATGTCAAAGGTCTAAAATAATCTGGTAAAAACATTTGCAACTCATAGACAATGGACTGAGTTTCTTAATATGTATAGGCTCATACAAATAGGCATGTAAAGAAAGTACAAATATGCCTTAAAAATTAGAAAATGCCTATGGCCTCACCCATATTAGGAGAAATGCACATTTAAACTGTAAAATGATATCATGCTTTAACTTATCAGATGGGCAAAAGTCAGAATGTTTAACTATGGTAGTTTTGGCAGTGTGGAAAATCGGTACTCTTGAATATTGCTGTTATGAATGTAAATCTCTAGTGAATGTAAATCTCTAGCAATATTTATTAAGATACATATTGCAAAATTGCTTTCACTAGAGATTCTCACTATATATATAAGGATGCCCCATACATGCACATATATATATATATATATCCTTCTTTCTGTACCAAACATGTACAGACCTCAGTATTCACAATATATTATATCAATATTATATCAACTATTTATATAGTATTTACATTGTACTAGGTATTATAAGTAATTAAACAGATTTAAAATATGCAGGAGGATGTGTGTAAATAATATGCAAATACTATGCCATTTTATATGAAGGACTTGAGCATCCATGGATTTTAGTTTTTGCATGAGTCCTGGAACCAATACCCCATGGATATTGATAGGATTATATAAATGAAACAGGGAATAGATACTGAGGGGATTATATATATAGTATTATATTTTATGCACGCAAACACCAACATGTATATATCAGGTGAAGATCTTTTGGGTCATTAGAACCTAGGATTCATCCTACAGCAATGTCATACATGGAGAAGTTGTGTCTCTAGCAGTCATTGGAACCGAGTTAATAATGTGTTAGTCATCCACTCAATGTGATGCTATACAGCACCAGAAGCAATACAGCATTAGAAGCAATGCGCCTGATCTCTAAAGTAACTTGTTAAGTAAAACAAGACAGGAGGGAGGAACACAGAGACACTGTGTATATTTTTTGCCATGTGTGCAAGCAATGCTCAGTGTGTATATTTATATATCTCTGGACAATCTGTGCAGGTCACAGAGCCTGGTCACAGTGGCGATCTCTGGGGAAGGAAACCAAACGAACAAGGGAGGGAGGGGGACTTACTTACACATCATATCAACTCGAAAGCATAAGTACTTTTAAAAGATGAAATGCCAAATTTTTCATCTATTTAATTTATTTAAATGCTCACACCTGCTTCTGCAGGCTGTATTCTGTTACACTGATAAATATATTCATATATACATTACAGATACATACATAGCTAGATATATATACATCGTATCTATGTGATAGAGACATATGTGTATATATACATAGGTATATGTATATACATATCTATCTATCTCTCTATATGTATGTGTCTCTAATGCTACACCATTGGATTTTCAAAGTCCTTCAACGACCCACCCACGTGTTAAAGTCTTGGTCTCTATTCTCTGAACCTGAAGGAGGTGGGGCTTGAGGGAGGAAGTCAGGTTATCAGGGTGTGCCCATGAAGAGGATACTGGGACTCTGACTTCTCCTCTTCTTCTTTCTTGCTCTCTTGGCTTCTGGGCTGGCATGGGGTGAGCAGCCTCCTCCACCATGCATGCCCACCATGATGCCACAGGCCCAAAGCAACAGGGCCACGGTGACCATGAACTAAGACTCCTAAAACTGTGAAACAAAATGAAACTTTTGCCTCGTTAAGTAGACCAGCTCAGATATTTTGACAGTGACATAAAGCAGACTAACAGATACTCCACCTCCACTTTACCGCAGACTATTAAATGACTATGAGAAATAATTCGATCTTTTCTATCAAAGGAATAGCTTGACTTTGGGCTCCATTTTGTAAAACTGCCATTATGTAACTACTTGTGCTTGTATTTTTGTAAAGATAGCATTTCCTGGAAATTGTGAGTGCCAACCCCGCCCCTGCATCCCCTTCAGCCAATGGAGTAAAGATGGTGAGGCTGTGTTCCCACCAATAGGAGCACAGCATAGAAGCCCCATACTGAAAATAAAATGCCCGGCAAGTTTCCTACATGTTGTTCTAGCACACCCGACTTTACTGGTGCCAGGATCCCTCTTTGCAAAAAGTAAAATTTGCCTTGCCCAGCTGCTTTCAAATACGTGTCGTGTTTTTTTACAATGCCATAAAAATTGACTTCTGACAATGACTCACATTAATATGTAGTAAGACTTAGTCCTCATTTATTTGTCTTTTTTCTGAAATTTTTCCAATATTAGAATATTAGCTCTATAGATAGGTTTTATAAGCCTTTGTCATTGTCCAAAATTATCTTGCTGAGGATTAATTAGAAATGGATGTCAATTTGTAGAGAATTGCCATATTAAAACTACCAAGTCTGGCTATCAAAACATTATATAAGCACTATATAAACCTTTCCTCAATGATAATTTTTCTTCCTTATATAGGTCATGATTTTCTCCACACGGTTCCTCCAGTTTCCTCTGAAATTTGTTCCTGAACATGCTAATCTTTGTTAATTTGGAACATGAGTTTTTTGCATCATATTTTTGTGACAGTTTTTGTTAGCTTCTGATAATCCAACTGATTTGGAGACTTTAAAAAACTGTTTAGTCATTGGCTACTAAATTCTGACATTCCTCTAGTATTTTGTCTCAGTTCCTTGGATTTTTGTAACAGGCAATCATATCAGCAGCAGCAGCAGCAAAAACTGATGTTTGATTCCTCCTTGTTAATATCTGTACCTATCAATTTGTTCACTTCTCAGTTTTCTTTGGTATTCCCGGAGTGATTGAAACACTAGTAACAACAACAGACAATTATTATGTATTTCTGCCACTTATGGGGATGTATCCAATATCTATTAAAAGCCAATCGTATGAAGTTATCAATACTAACCTCAACAATATGTACGGGGAGGTGGAGGAAGCATGGTGGGGCCTGGAGGGAAGCGCACTGAGTGCTGCGTGCATGTGTGTTCACCCTGAACCTCATTATGATGTATCATTGCAATACACCAAGAAAAGTATATTTTTAAAAAGTCAACTACACAAGCTCTAGGCAAGGCATGAATAAATGATAAAGAACAAAATAATCATTGGCCCTAACTATATAGAAAACAGAGCTTAGTAGAGAGAGACACATAATTAATAGATAAACTAATAAATATGTAAGTACAGATTTAGAAATGAGCTATAAGGGTCATGCTTATAACAGGTAATGGAGGGAAGCCAGGCGCAGTGGCCCACGTCTGTAATTTCCAGTAGTTGGGAGGCTGAGACAGGAGGACTATAGGTTTGAGGCCAGCCTCAGCAACTTAGACCCTGTTTCAAAATTAAATAAATAAATAGATAAATAAATAAATAAATAAATAAATAATAGAGCTGGGGGTGTAGCTTGGAAGTAGAATGACCCTGTGTTTTTCTATCTCCAGTACCAAAAAAAAAAAAAATGTAATGGAGGGTCCTGCATGGATCCTATGTAGATGAACTGTCAGAGAAATCAGTCTGTGAGGACAGGGACAAGGTATTTTATGCAGAAAAAAAATTGTCTATGCAAACTCTCTAAGGCAGCAAAAGTTCGTCGAGACTGTGCAAAGGTGAGAGTAGTGAGGTAGAGACAGACTGTATGAATGGAAGAGAAATCAAGGTGAGGTTAGAAGAGGGGACATGGCGTTGCAAGCCACCGCCTGAGATGGGATTTAACTCTAGCTAAAGGCAAAGCTGACTGCAGTCTTTTAAGTGAAGCGTGATGATATTTAATTGTGAAAAGTTGACTTGTCTTACATGCTGGCCTCAAGTGCAGCAAGAGGGCGGGACTAGAGAAGACAGGACCAGTCAACGTGGCTGACACACAGCAGAAGCACTGGTTGCAGAGTGTCTTGGGTTCAAAGTGTATTTGGGAAACTCTTTAAGGTTTATGATAAAACAAACGTGGAAGTTGAAGAGTATGGAGTTAGCTAAAGAGATGAGGAAGACCTGCAGGGCAAGGAGATTGAAGGGGTGGGATCAGGGGTCCAGTTTTGAGAGTGTCCAGGTAGATGGGATGAGATTGTCCACAGAAGGAAAGCCTCAGCTGAGCCCGTGACCAGGAGCTCTTGGTGTAGAGAGAATGTGAAAGCCAGAAGGCTTCATACCTGGAGCTAGAGGCTGGCAAGAGAGAAGAAAGGGACTAGATCATCCGGAAGAATCTAACTTTCATTAGAAATGAAAAGGGGAAGCCAGTGTATTGGCACACACCTGTAATCCCAGTACCTGGGAGGCTGAGAAAGGAGGATCTCAGGTTCAAGGCCAGCCTCAGCAACTTAGCAAGATTCTAAGCAACCCAGTGAGACCCTGTTTCAAAACAAAAAATGAAAAGGGCTGTGGGTCTAGCTGGAAGGTAGAATGCCCCCAGGTTCAATCCCTAGTAGCACACACACACACACACACACACACACACACACACAAAGAGAAGGCAAGATCAAGGTACCAACAAACTCGGTGTCCACCGATGACTCACTTTCTGGCTCATAGATGGCACCTTCTCGTTATGTTCACACAAGGCAAAAGGGGCAAGAAAGCTCTCCTATAAGGTCTTTTATAAGAACATAAATTAGCCAGGTATGGTGTCCCCCACCATGCCAGCCTCCGCAACTCGTGAGGCCCTCAGCCACTTAGTGAGATCCCGTTTCAAACTAAAACTTGAAATAGGGCTGGGGGTGTAGCTCAGAGGTAGAATGCCCTGGGTTCAATCCCCAGCACCACCACCAAAAAAAAAAAAAAAAAAATTCCCACTTTTGTGCATCTTCGATTCCAGCAACACTGACAATTAACCATCCCCAGAAAACCCTACACAGGAGAGTCCTTTTGTGCCTCCCTCAATCAAGTCCCTCTTGCCTGGGCGTGCCATCTTGGCCGTCCCATTTGCCCTGCCCACATTATACTTCATCTCTGCAGCCTTGTGCATTGATTCCCTTGGGCTCCCTTAGCAAAGCTAAGACCACCATTGCTTTGAGCCGTAACGTCTACTTCCTTGTCTCGTGGGACTGTGAACTTTCTGCGGGTAGGGGATAAGTCTGCTGATTCTGCAGTGTCATGAATGAAGTAACGGGTTGCTACAGACTGGATGCTTGTATGCCCTTGAAATTCATCCCCGATGGGCTGGCATTTGGAGCTAGGGTCCACTAGGTCATGAGAGTAGAGCCCACATGAAAACAATTTATGTTTTTTTTGTTATGAAGGTTCAATCAATTTTGTATTTTTAATACTTTAAGTTGCCAAGGCTGGCCTCAAACCTGCGATCCTCCTGTCTCAGCCTCCCAAGTACTGGAATTACAGGTGTGCACCACCCTGCTTGGCTACAGAAGTGGGGATTTGATGGAAGCAGATGACCATGGAGGAGAAGATTTCAGCCAGAGAGTGGAAGGGCCTGTGGAGCACTGGTTTAAGGTGTATTTTGCTTTGTTCTGAATCACCGGGGTGATGACATCCGGTGTGAGGACAGCTCTCCGCAGCAGTGTGGGGGATGGGCCAGCATGAGTTCCTGAGCTGGTGTGCTGTGACAAATCGCTGCTGGTGGCAACTTCTCAGGTGCACTGACACAGCCTCCTATTCATCTTTCCAAAGGTATGTGCGCACAGCCTAACAGGTAGCATTCCCCACTATCCCTAAAGAGTGTGTGCCGACAGTGCTCCGTGGAGGGTTGGCAAAGCCCGCAGAGGAGAGGACTGAGTGAAAACTCCTGGGCCTTTATTTAAGCGACTCTTTATTTTGCAATGTTGCTAATAGTTTTTATCAACAGAATTAGCTATTATTTTTTTGTGTTTGGAAAAAATGTTATCATCCCTATTATTTATGGTGGCATTTTAATAATTATCGATACTCAGTAATTATCCTATAGACAGCCCTTGTTGATAAGTCAGAAAAGCCAATTAGTGATGCAGGTGAGGAGATGAGATAGGATCATTGGAAGGAGGCTATGACCTCAGATAAATTCCAACTTCTAAGCCGGGCATGGTGGTGCATGCCTGTCATCCCAGTACCTGGAGGCTGGGATAGAAGGATCGCAGGTTCGAGGCCAGCCTTGGCAACTTAGCGAGACCCTCAGCAACTTAGTGATTTTTCTGTCGGAGGTTGGATACCCCCTTTCTGGGAGAGTAGGGCATTATTTCTGTAAGTATGCATAGAGCATGTAAGAAAGCATTCTAGTAGATTCGGATTTCTCTCCACCAGACTCCATCTGTCCCCAGCCCCCTAGAGTCCAATAAGGATCCCTGGTTCTCTAAACAATCGCCCCTGGAAAGAGGACACTGTGGGCCTTCTCCACTCTGTGGGTCTTTCCAACACCCTGAAGAGTATCTGGTTCCCTCTAGAAGACAGAAACTATGCACTCCAGGCTGGGGCTAGCAGAGAGATGCGGTGGTGTTAGGATGCTGGCCCCAGCGGAAGCAGCCAGAGGTCAGAAAGCAGCTCCACAGGAGCGAGACCATGAGGAGCAGGCCGGCCTCTCTGGTGAGTCACTCTGCCATGCGGCTGCGGTTAACCTCCGGGCTGGCTCAGTGGGCAGAGACCCTGACTCAGAGACATTCCATCTCAGGGTTTATTTAGCCTTGGGTCGCCGCAGTTTCGGCAGACGGTGGTGTTGGTACTTGACAGCGACAACCTGAAATTTTCTAAATCTTCACTGTCTAAAAGACAATGCATCTTTCCTAAGTTTTGCTGTATTTTTATGACTATCGTCACAACGTCACTGTACCCTCATAAAGAGCCAGGGGTGACTTTAAAGACAAGTCTCACTTTATAAATCATCCTTCTTTGTTTTAACCTTAGAATTTTATTGGTGCAATATGCCGAAAGCTAGAGAGCAAATAGAAAAGAAAAGAAAAAGGACTTAATGTAAATAGTGAAACCAGGAGAAAGGGGATGAGGGTGCGGGGACGGGAGGAGGTTTGAGGAAGGAAATAGACCAAATAATATTATATTCAAGGTGGAGGTGATAGTGTCTACCTCTAATCCCAGAACTTGGGAGATTGAAACAGGAGGATCACAGGTTCAAGGACAGCCTCAGCAACTTAGTGAGATTCTCAGCAACTTAGCAAAACCCATTTTCAAAATAAAAATATAAAAGGGCTTGGATGTATCTCAGAGATAGAACACCCCTGGGTTCATTCCCCAGTACCATACACACACATATAAAAAAAAACATGTTCATATATGAAGGTATCACTACCAACCTTACTAGGGTTGTATATATGGGAGGAAGGCAGAGACGGCTAGCAGGATGGAGTGAAGAGAGAACCACACCAAGAGATGCTGTGTGTATAAAAATCCTCCTTTCTTTTGTGAGGTTGCACATACATTTCCTTCTAGATGGATGGCAAATGATTTCAGTGCAGGCGGCACGGTGGCTGGGTAGCAGCTCAGTTCCTCCGTTGTCTCTGCCACCACTGGGAATCTCCAACAGTCTTTTGAGTGCATCAGAACTGACCCTAACCCTAACCCTAGCCCTCTCCAGCGTTAATGGGCGCTCAGGGCTCCCTGGACCACAACAGCAGGCATCTCTTTTGTGTCACAGAAGGACAAAGGAGGACATGACTCACAATGGCTTTTTTTTTTTTTTTGGTACTGGGCATTGAACCCAGGGGTGTTCTACCTCCAAGCTACATCCTCAGCCCTATTTTATTTTTTGTTTTGAAACAGGTCCTCACTAAGTTGCTGAAGCTGACCTCCAACCTGAAATCCTCCTGTCTCAGCCTCCCAAGTACTGGGATTGCAGGCATGCGCCACCATGCCCAGCTTAGCGTTTTTTTGAAATAAATATTTTATTTAGAATAATTAAATGTTTACAAGAAAAGTTGCAGAGATAATAGAATTTCAATATACCCCATGTCCAACACTCCCTATTGTTAACATCTGCTATCTCTACCTTATTCTGAATTCCTTGGTTTTTACTTAATGTCTTTTCTCTGTTCAAGTGTCCTTTTCAGGATGCCACATTACATTTAGACAACGTGCCTCCTTTGACTCCTCTGGGATTGGATACTTGCTGGGACTCTCTGTGTTTCTGCAGACCTTGAGATTGTGAGGAGTACTGGTCGGTCAGTTGAACTTCATCCCTCGTTGGGGTTTTGTCTGGTGGTCTTTGCATAATGAGCCTGGAGTTACAGGTTAGGGGAAGGAGACCGCAGAGATGAAGCCCCCTGCTCACCGCATCCTCTTGCCACATCGCAGGAAGGATACTTACTAGGACGTCAACAACTGTCACTGTTGACGTCCATCTTGATCGTATGGTGTGGGCACACTCGTTCCCCAGGGTTCTCCACCACAGGGTTCCTTTTCCCACCTTTCCATATCACACTCCTCTACAGAATAGAACTACGCCCAGCCCAGCCTTGAGTGACGGGGAGCTTCGCCCCAGCTGCTGGATAGTAGAGTATTTGAACCAGTTATATGGAATTATTCAGTACGGGGCATGTATCAGTTCTCCCCCGTTGACTTCGGTATTTAATCATTAACTTTTACACCTTTCTTGGCACATTATAACTAATTATAGATCATAACGAGATTCAGAATGATATATTTATACATGCACACAGCACTCGGTGTGTTTCCCTCCACATCCCAGCCCGCGGCCTCTTCCTCCCTCCCCGTACATGTTAGTGAGATTGGTAGCGATACATACATATATGGACACAGCATTGTTTGAACTGTTTTTTAAGCTCAGTCCTCCTTTTCCCCTCCTCGCCTCTCTCCCCCAGTCCCCTTCCACTCTTCTACTGGTCTCCCTCATTTATTTGAAGTCTCTTTTGTTTCCTATTTTCTCTCTAGCTCCCACACATGAGAGCAAACATGTGACCCTTGACTTGCTGAGCCTGGCTGATCTTACTTGGCATAATATTCTCTAGTTCCATCCATTTTCCTGCAAATGAAGTAGTTTTGTTCTTCTTCATGGCTGTTTATGCAAGAAGCTTGCACTCTTCATGGGAGAACGATATCAGACACCAGGACCTGGGCACTGGGTGTGCCCGTTGCTGCTGGGGCATGACTCTTTCTAGGCCTCCTCTGCTGACAGGGCATGGGCAATATGCTCACATATGAAATATAAATGTGTGCACATACATGCTTCCAGCACACACAGTTACCGCCTTGTACATCCTTGATGACTATCAAATTCACACTGCAAATGTCAGAATGCACTTTATATTCTGTTTAAGAACCAAGGAAGGTGGTTTTGCAGGAAGATTACTCTCTCTCTCTCTCTCTCTCTCTCTCTCATCCCCAGCCCTATTATATAGTTTTTAAAAAATTTTTGACATAAGGTCTCACTAAGTTACTGAAGGTCTCACTAAGTTGATGAGGCCAGCCTTGAACCTGCGGCCCTCCTGTCTCTGCCTCCCAAGTCCTGGGATTATAGGCATGGGCCACCCCACCTAGTGATTTCACTTTCAAATGAGATGGAATTGTTGTTTTCCCAATTTTTAAATTATCTGAAAGGACTGAGGATTAAATCACGAGCCTTTCTTCCTCTTTGGGGTGGCGGTGTATGGAGACTTACTGACCGGGGCCTTGACATTTTTATTATTCCACTTACTATATATTTAGCAGTGCAGGAAACCGAACCCATGGCCTTGCACATGCCAGACAAGCGCTCTCCCATTGGCCAACACCTGTCCCTGATCAGGGCCTGTATCCGGGGCTCCGACCTAAAATGGCACAAAGCTCACTTATCTCCTCCTGGTGACACCACTGGTCCCCTCCAGCCAGAGCGGGGCCTTGTCACCTCCCAGCGCAAGGCACGGGCACTTTGCAGAAGCTCCCGAGTTCCCTGGGCAGAGTGTGTGAGCGCCCTCTCCTCCCGCCAATTACCATACAATGCAGTACTTTACTCCCTGGTCCCAGAAGTCAAGATGTGGGGCTTTGGAGAAGAGCCGGTTATGTATGCTTTCATGACATTAATCCAAATGTGGTTTATTTAAGGACACAGTTGTGCAACCTATGTGCCCTGAAGTTCCCTGGACAAGAGTGGTTGTCTAAAAATGGCCCGCTCCTCCTGCACCTCTCAGCGGAGAGCTGGGCTACAGAGTTCATCTGGCTCACCATGGTCCAGTCTGCAGCCCTTCTTGGGGCCTGGTTGCAGCTGCAGCCTCTCTGTCTACAGCTCCCTCCCTGAAAATAGCTGTCTGTGTTGTGACTCAGATATCCAGGGCTTCTTTCAATAGCACCTTTCTGATTCACTGATGGCCTGCAAGTTATTTTTGTATCTGGGTTATTTCTATTTCTGATGGAAGTTGCTAGAGGCTGCATAATTGCTCGACCCACTCTTTTTATTTGATAATCTATGCTGAGAAAGTAGACTGCTTTATTGTAATGTGTGTGTGTGTGTGTGTGTGTGTGTGTGTGTGTGTGTGTATATATATATATATATATATATATATATTTTTTTTTTTTTTAGAAGTATTGATGGTCAGAACCCAACACTGGGAGTTCATTCCCTTAAGCATTCAATTACACTGCTTGGAGGAATAGCATGTCAGCATCTTTTTGTCTAAGATACTTCTTTCTTTCTTTCTTTCTTTCTTTCTTTCTTTCCTTCCTTCCTTCCTTCCTTCCTTCCTTCCTTCCTTCCTTTCCTTTCCTTTCTCCTCCCTCCCTCCTGCCCTTCCTTCCTTCCTTCCTTCCTTCCTTCCTTCCTTCCTTCCTCTTTCTTCTTCCAGGATTCTTTTTCTAGAGAAAAAGAAAAGAAAAGAAAACACCATAAAAACACCATAAGTTTCTTTGGTAAATCATTCTGTGAGTGTCCCACAAAAGATGAAAGGACACTATACATCCATAAAGACTTCATCTGGAAAAATTTAAATTATGATTACATTGAATGTGTTGAGTAGTTTTTTCTCCATGACTGGCGTTTGATCAGTTGGGTTATTCATACTACATAGATACTGAGTTAGATGCCACCTTGGACTTAAATCATAAATAGACAGAATGGTATGAGGGCTTAGAGAAAAGTGGTTACATACCTAGTAATGGAAATACTGTATTATTCCAAGTTCATGCATATAGTTTGCACATGAAGTGAAAATTATTATTTGTGAAAATTGTTTTTTAATGTTAAATGTTTATTTTATTTTATTTTATTTTATTGGTACTGGGGATTGAACCCAGGGGCATTCTACCTCTGAGCTCCACCCCCCCGTCCTATTTTTTATTCTTTATTTTTGAAACAGGGTCTCACTAAGTTGCGGAGGGCCTCACTAAGTAGCTAAGGCTGGCCGTGAACCGGTCTCAGCCTCCCAAGTACTGGGATTACAAGTGTGTGCCACCACCCTCAGCTTAAATGTTTATTTTAAATTTAAATAATTTTATAGCATTTCTTAAAATGACATTTGAATTTTATTAAAAATGATAAAAAGCTATTTGGAGAAGGCCATGATCTAAACATTATTAAAATAAGTGATAAGACCAAGAATAATAGTGTTGAAATTTCCATAGTTATGAAATGGTCATGCCAACAATTGTTAAAGATGAATGCTTCCAAGCCAAGCATGGTGGCACAGGTCTGTAATCCCAGGACTTGGGAGGCTGAGACAGAAGGATCACAGGTTTGAGATCAGCCTCAGCAATTTAGCAAGGCCTTAAGCAACTTAGCCAGACCCTGTTTCAAAATAAAAAATAAAATAGATCTGAGGGTGTAACTCTGACCTATTCAGTCCCCAAACAACTTACCCCTACCACACACACACAGATGATGAATGCTTCATTAAAAACAATGTGGTTTTAACAAACAAATGCCAAAACACTCTAAAGCTAGATTTTGTTATTAGAATATGACATACATCCATAAAGACAAAGTTGAAAATTGATACAAAAATATTACATGTGTTCTGCATATCAAAAGTCATAGAATAGAATCAAAGGAGGGTGGAATGGTGAAGAGTCATCATGTTAGAAACAACCTGTAGTCAGAACTTTATTTAAAATGTCTGTGTACTTAACACATTTTAGTAAGATTTTCCTCAATTCATGTATCACTCCTACCTTATTACCTGCATACTAAGGGTAGAAAGTGGATTCGGTGAAATATCATGGGAAATTTAGAATACAAATAAATTTTGTTCAGTTTTGGTCTTATACAGTTTATGTGGATATTACTTATTCAGATTTACTGATGAGTAGTAAAATCATGAATCAATATGTAATGAAAAAACCCCGTCAGCCTGGCAAATATCTATCCAATAATATATGCCAGACTATGTATATTAAGAATAGGGAAAATGGTAGCTGGGCGTGGTGGCACACCCCTGTATTCCTAGTACTTAGAAGACTGAGACAGGAGGATAGCAGGTTCAAGGCCAGCCTCAGCAACTTAGCAAGACCCTCAGCATCTTAGTGAGATTCTGTTTCAAAATAAAAAATAAAAAGGGCTGGGGGTCTAGCTCAGAGGTCGAATGCCCCTGGGTTCAATACCCAGTACCACAAAAAAGAAAAAAAAAGAATAGGGAAAAGGGTCATGCTATTTTTGTCTTGCCCATCCTAATGTCATAACACCATGCATGGCTCATGCGTGCATGGTGGTGCAGCTGTGCAAACCCTGCTGTGCCTACAATCTAGGAAGGTTGGCGCATACACTTGATAAGAAATGTTTATGGTACTGGCGTATGGATTTACTATATGATACTTTGAATCATCATGTTGAAATATACTCCTTCTAGTTATATAAATAAGTTTAGTGTGAACTCTATGCCTTGTCAGCCAGCAGCAGGCTTGCATATCTTGTGCATGCCTCATCTCTTGATCTCAGAAGCCACACTGAGGATAAGCATCGGCCCTGTGGGTGTGTGTGAGGCCAGTTCATGATGTTCGCACAATGGATGGCAGAATTGACTAATGGCGCTTTGCTCAGACACTGTTAAGTAATGTATAACTTAACAGTGCTCAGACACTGTATAAGTAATAAAATATTTATTTTATTTTATTTTGGTACTGGAGATTGAACCCAGGGGCACTCTACCTCTGAGCTACACCCCATTCCTGTTTATTTTTACTTCGAAACAGGGCCTGGTTAAGTTGCTGAGGGCCTCGCTAAATTGCTGAGGCTGGCCTCAAAGGTAGGTGTGATCCTCCTGTCTCAGCCTCCCAAGTACTGGAATTATAGCTGTGCAACACTGTGCCTGGCCTGCCCTAACAACCATTAAATAATTCTGTGGAAGCAAGGTTAAGAAACAGAGACCCTCTGAAAAGAAGAACAGTGATCTCAGTACTGCAGGTCTAAGAAGTATGGTAGAAGGCCCACCAGCAGAAGAGACCCCTCATTAAATCTCTGGGCTTTGAGTTAGAAGCCTTCAGAAAGCGCTGCTCAGAAGCAGAATGAAGCTATAAAAATGGGTATGCATGTGTCACTGTAGTATTCTAACTTGAATTCTTTTGGAAAGATTCCGAGGAGTGGTATAGCTGAGTCCTATGGTGGTTTCTCTCCTAGTCTTTTACAGAACCTCCACACACTCCATACTGGTGTACTAATTTATAATCGCACCAACAGTGTGTGGAAGAGTTCCTATTTCCCCGCATCCTCACCAGCATTTATTGTTGCTTGTGTTCTTGATGATTGCCATTCTAACTGGAGTAAGATGGAATCTCAGTGCAATTTTGATCTGTTTTTCCATGATTGATATTGATGTTGAACATCCTTCACATATCTATTAGCCATTTGTATTTCTTCTTTTGAGAAGTATCTATTCAGTTCAATTGCCCATTTTTTTAATTGGGTTATTTGTTTTTTAGTGTTAAGTTTTTTAAGTTCCTTATATAATCTAGATATTAGTTAACAGATGAAGGGATAAAGAAAATGTGGTATAAACACCACAGAATTTTACTCAGTCATAAAGAAGAACTAAATTATGTTATCTGCAGGAAAATGGATGGAACTGTAGAATATTCTGCTAAGTGAGATCAGCCAGTCTCAGAAAGTCAAGGATCATATGGTTTTTTTTTTCTCATACACCGAAGCTAGAGAGAAAATAGAAAACAAAAGGGTCTTAGATAAATGAGAGGAGAGACCAGTAGAATAGTGGAAGGAGATTGGGGGAGGGAAATGGGGAGGGGAAAAAGAGCTGATGGAGGAAGCAGTTCAAATAACGCCATATCCACATATGAAGGGCTCACTAGCATACGTGGGGGGAGGGGAGCTGCAGAGGGAAACACACCAAGCGCCGTGTGCGTGTATAAACGGATCAGCTTGAATCTCACTATGATGTATAATCGCCGCTTGCCAATAAAAGTATAAAAAATAAAAGCTCACCATTGTAAAGATGTTCATTCTGTCCAAATTGATATACAGATTCGATGCAATTCCAATCTACATCTCAGCATATTTTGTGCAAGTTTGCAAAGTAAATATGAAACTTATGTGGAAAGTCAAAGGCCAAGGGCAGCCAAGGCAGCTCTGAGGAAGAAAGACAAAGCTGAAGGACGACATAGCTAAAATGAATGCAAGCAAAGGACCCATTGCTGTCAGGGACTTAAGCTACAGAAACTAACACTGGGCCGGTAGGAGGGAAAGTTTTTACCGCCTCTTTGCAAAACTGATGTTATCTACCGAGTCTACGCACACCGTCCACATGTCACAGGAGTGTGAATTCTAGAAGAGGTCCTAGATTGTGAAGAATGGAAAAGCGAATGAAGATTTATTGAAAGGTTAGAATTCAGGTGTAGGTTATTATGCCCATCAATAGTATATCCAAGAAATAAACTTTGATATATTCTGGAAATGAAATACTGTACCATCATGAACAGAACCAGAATATTGCTACAAGCGAAAACATGTTTAGATCTCAAAACATAATCTCTCAACAAAAGACTCTATAATGCACACTTCTGTGTATATAAAGTTATTGAACTAATAAAATTAACATAACGTGATGAATCATAATGGTTACTTTGGGGGTATCATGGAAGACAGGGTTTAAGGATTTATCCTGCTGGGTATGAGAGTTCACGCTTGTAATCCCAGTACTTGGGAGGCTGAGATAGGAGGATCACAGGTTGGAAGACAGCTTCAGCAAGTAATGAGACTCTCAGCAACCTAGAGAGACCCTGTTTCAAAATAAAAATAAAATAGGACTGAGGGGTGTAAATTGAAGGTAGAATGCCCCTGGTCCTCCTTGGGTTTAATTCTCAGTGCCAAAAAAAAAAAGGACGAATCATAAATCTCCTGGTGTGTACAACCTATTCTTTTTCTGGATCTGGGAGTTGCTACATAAAAATCTTTCCTTTCTAAAACCTAATCAAACTCTATACTTCCTCAATTAAAATTTTCCTTAAAATTTTGAAAATGAGGAAGGGAATGGAGAAATGTGTCCTGAGGTGAAACAGAACTGTTTTGACTTGAACTACTGTAAAAAGCAAAACAAAACAAAAAGGCGTCAACAGAAAATGCAATGAGAAACATCTTTCTCGTTGACCAACCCTGACTCCATCCAGCCGTAATAAATGTTTCAGTAGCAGAGGCTGACCATAATAAGTACTTTTGCAGGCCCAAAGCCAAACCCAGATAAGCCTCAGTAGGACTTTGTCCAATTTCTTAATTCAGGAAAGCAGTATTCATTTTAAAGGCTAATTTTAGCCATCCTGTAAGTCTTTGTTGCACTGGGCTGGCCCATTCACTGTTCTGTGTTTACTAATCCTTGAAAATCATTGAAAGCAATTTTACAGAAGCATGAAATGAGTTTTTGTGGATTTTCATCTGCACAAAGTAGCCTTCAAAATTATATTTGATCCTGAGTAGATTATCTGCTTATGTTTTTTAAAACTCTTCTATTCCTTTACTTTAATTTCACCAAGTCACAAACATTGTTCCTAAGAAGAGTTTTAAGAAATACTTGCTAGGGTAAAAGTGAGATTATATAATTTTCTAGTGATTGTCAACTAAAAAAAAAACCATTATATTGGTGCATGGCAATTATACATCATAGTGAGGTTCAATGTGTCGAAAAGTGCACAATGTACAAATAAAAAATTTAAAAGTATATCATTAGCTGGGCGTGGTGGCGCACACTTGTAATCCCCAGTACTTGGGAGGTTGAGACCGGAGGATCCGGGTTCATGGCCAGCCTCAGCTACTTAGGCCCTCTGCAACTTAGTGAGAGCCTGTTTCAAAATAAAGAATAAACAATAGGACTGGGGGTGTAGCTCGAAGGTAGAATGCCCCTGGGTTCAATCCCCGGTACCGCAAAAAAACCCATATATATATGGGTTCAATCCCCAGCACCACACATACAAAAAGTTTTATACAATATAAAATATATATACACATGTCCATAAATAGTCACACACATATGACTTCTTTTTTTTTTTTTTTGGTACCAGGGATTGAACCCAGGGGCATTCTACCTCGAAGCTACACCCCCAGTCCAATTTTTTATTCTTTATTTTGAAACAGGGTCTCACTAAGTTGCGGAGGGCCTCACTAAGTAGCTGAGGCTGGCCGCAAACCCGGATCCTCCGGTCTCAGCCTCCCAAGTACTGGGATGACAAGTGTGCGCCACCACACCCAGCCACATATGACTTCTTTAAGCAACTTTTGCCAAATTGCAATCAACTGCTTAATGGGCATACTGGAAGCACACTGGCACTTCGGTAACTTTTCCATAGCTAATGGTGCCAACCCCTCACAGGTGCCTAGGCCCACCTAAATAAATGCTCACCCTCTGGGTGTCTTCGAATGAAGGATTCACCAAGACTCGGGAGAATCGGGCTGACAGAGCCATGCATCAGCTGGGGTTGTACAGTCAGATTTCATGAACTCAGAATTCAGTTCCGCCACTAATCATTGTGACCCTGGTATTTACTCTCCCTGGAAGGAGAGTATGTTGGGGCTAGTGTCCACCTGACACCTAGGACGTTAGGAGCGTGAGATGAAATAGCTTTGTAAAGTGGGCTTATGATAGTGTCCCTGTGGAGGGTACAAGAGTGGCAGTTGTAACTATCACGGCTTTGTTGCTGCTGGAGACTAGACAGAGGCAGCGCTGTGTGTTGGCTGAGCCTGTGTCATACCACTGAGATACACCGACAGCCCTATTTTTTTTCTAATTGAACTTTTTTTTTAACTAAGAAATAGAAAATGCTATGGTCAAATAACACTATGGGATTTGAGTTTCTGAAAGTTTTCAAAGATCAATCATTTCAGAAATGACCTAGTGCAGCCAATGAACCCAGAGAGAGGGTTGTCCAACCTGGGGAAGGGCCAGTGGGGTCAGCAATCCAGGAGAGGCGTTGTTACATTAATATATGAGTGACTATATCTGTGTGTGCACATATGTATTACTATATTACACAAACTTTTGTGTGTGTGTGTGTGTGTGTGTGTGTGTGTACTAGTCGTTGAAGCCAGGAGCATTCTACCTCTGAGCTACACTCCAAGCCCCCGCCTTTTTATTTTGAAACAGGATCTTGCTAAATTGCCAAGGGTCCAAGACACTGAGCCACCAGCATGGCCACACGTGCAGAGCCAGAAATGAACATTGCCACTGAAGCCCCCTCACTTGAGGGGTGCCTGGTCTGGATATCAAATGTCCCCCAAAGGCCTGTGTGTTGAAGGCTAGGTCCCCAGGGCAGCACTATTGGGAAGTGGTGGAGCCTTTAAGGGGCAGGCCCTAGTGGGAGGGCTTTAGGTCACTGAGATGTGTCCTTGAAGGGGACTGTGGGACCCGTCGCCTCCTCTTTGTTTTTTTTTTTTTTGTGCTTCCTGGCCATGAGGGGAATGGTTTGACTCTGTCACACACCCCTACTATGACATGTGGCCTCGCCACACTCCCCAAAGCAACATGGCAAACTGGTCATGGTCTGGAACTTCCAAAACTGGGAGCCAAAATAAATCTTTCCTCTTCGTAAGTTTATTTTTCTCTGTTTTTTTTTTAATAGTGATGGAAAGATGACTAACACAGGGATATCATTTGAATCTTCAGAAATAAGTTAGCTAGGCTGATGGGAGAATTAAAGAGCAAACTAAAATCCTTTTTTTGTAGGGTTTATAGATATATGTTAGATCTCATTTATTCACAACAGTCTGTAGATGACGTGTTGCCCGTAGTCTTACACTAGCAATGGCTGGTGCATAAGTAGCACTTACGATATGCCAGGCACTATTCTAGCCCTCCAACCTGAGCAAGGAGGTGATATTATTATTCTCATTTTCCAATGAACATACAGTTAGCAATGGTAGAGGAAGGATTTGAACCCATGCAGTGAGAAAAAAAATGTGTAAAAAATATGCTAAACGTAAAATAGTATGCCAAAGAGCACACCGCTAGAAAGCAACTGCAGACAGGACGGACTGAAGGGCTGGACTCAGATTCCCTGACATTTTACAAAACTCTGCTTTAAAGAGCTCTACACTGGGCCTCGGGGGGAAGGCTTAAAAGTAGAGCTAATCACCCGTAGAGACTTATATGAAGTAAATCTGGAGGAATTTAATTATTTCTCCCTCTGTGCTCTTTCAATTTTTCTGTCTCAATCCCCATCAATTTTCGATAGGAATTAGTCTTCAAATCTAAGATATTAATTTCCCTTTGTTTAATCTTGCTAATTAATGCTCAGGGCAACTCTTGTATTCCCCAAACGCACTACTATTCTATAGGAAAGCTACTACGACTCATGCTAAATGGAATAAACAAAGGCTATTAATGACGTTACTTCAGGTCAGCTCAGGGTTTGGCTGCACACTTACCAGTCTTTTGTTTTGAAAGCTTTGCGTATTCTATGCCGTGGGTGAGAAATCTGCACCTGCATTTTCAGGGTTTGTTATGATATGCAACGGGAATGACGCTACCTCCCAGCAAGTGGAATCGTGGATGATCATAAACTGTGTCCTCATCCTGAGGGATGCCTTTCACTCTAAAGTCAAGGGTCTGACATTAATAATCATACAGTCCACACCAATGGACATCACCATCGTAGCAGCAAATCAATATATGATCGCCTATTGATATAAAGACTATTGATAACTTCAGGAACTCTGGTTGGTGTTTATGTGTTATTTCTATTTAGATATATTTTAGATACATCTCCTAAAACAGTATGTAATTGAGTAACATTTAATCTGGAAATTTTTGCCTTGGAGTACTCAGTTCCATTACACTTAATGTAGTTACCATATTACACCTAATGAAATTATGTTTAAATCTCTTGTATTTTGCACTTTTCCTGTTTATTTCCTTTTCCTGTTTTTCTTCTTTCTTAGCTTCTTTTTATTGATTTTTCCCTTTTGTGGTTTCTCTACATCATGATTGTTAACAGTTAAATATTCAGCGATCATTTCAATTTACCCACATGCTCACCTCACTACTTTTTGTGAATGTTCTTTTGCATTTTATAATTGTAATATTTTTTATTTTTAAAATTTTGAAATTGGCTCTTTGTCAAATCTGTTAGGATACTTTATACAGCTTTTGTTTCCCTAAATTTTCTTTAGACCCTTAAGGCCTAGCACTTTTCTTCTTATACTTTTATTGGTGCATTGTAACCTCACATCATAACGTAGTTCCGAGTGATAGTGACATACATGCATACAGCACTTGGCGAGCTTTCCCCAGGCTCCCTCCCTCTCCCCCTTCCCCATTTATGCTATTGAGATTAACATTGATATTCTCACATATGTACATAATGTCAATGGAAGTGACTCCTTCATTGATTCTCCCTCTGCCCCCCACCCTCCCCTAGACACCCTTCATCATTCCACTGGAGACTATCCGCCATTACATAAAGTCCCTCTTGTATCCCTATACTCCCTAGCTTCCACATAGGAGAAAGCATATATGACCTTTCACTTTCTGTGACTGGCTAATCTCACTTAACATAATGGTCTCCAGGTCCATCCATTTTCCTGAAAATTACATAATTTTGTTCTTTTTGCTTTGTAGAATTCCATTGTGTATATATCCCATAATTTTGTAATCCGTTTATCTGTTGATGGACACCTAGGCTGGTTCCATAATTTGGCTGTGGTGAATTGTGCTGCTACGAACACTATAATATTCTGATTTCAATCCCTTTGGGACGATGCCCAGGAGTGGTATAGCTGGATCATATGGTGTATCCGTTCCAAGTTTTCTGAGGAATCTCCACACTGATCTCCATAGCGGCTGCACTAATCTGCAATCCCACCAACAATATATAAGAGTTCCTATTTTCCCACATCCTCACCAGCATTTATTGTTGTTTGACTTCTTGATGATTGCCATTCTAACTGGGGTTAAATGGAATCTCAGTGTAGTTTTTGATTTGCATCTTCCTGGTTGATAATGAAGTTGAACATCTTTTCATGTATTTATTGGTCATTTGTATTTCTTCTTTTGTGAAGTGTTTATTTAGTTCAGTTGCCCATTTCTTGATTAAGTTATTTGGCTTTTTTAGTTTTAAGTCTTTTAAGTACTTTGTATATTCTAGATATTAGCCCTCTATCAGAGAAATAGCTGGCAAAGGTCTTCTCCCATTCTGTAGGCTCTCTCCTTAGACACTTAATGGTTTCCATTGACAAACAGAAACTTTTTAGTTTAATGCTATCTCGTTTATTAATTCTTTTTTAATTTCCTGAGTTTTGGTGGTCCTATTGAGGAACTTTCTACTTATGTCTATATGTTGAAGTGTTGGACCTATGCCCTCCTCTAGTAACTTCTAAGTGTCTGGTCTGTGGTTATTTTGATAATATTTATTCTGCCTCTTCAAGAGCATGGGAGAGCTTCCCATCTTCTAAGACCCTCTTCAATTTCTTTCTTTAATGTTTTATAATTTTATAATTTTCATTGTAGAGATCTTTTACTTCCTTGATTAGATTTATTCCTATGTATTTTATTGTTTTTAAGGTTAATGGGAATGGAACTTTTTTGGGATTTCCTTTGCAGTGTATTCATGGTTGGGATATAGAAAGCTATGAATTATTTTTAGATTGATTTTGTACCACGCTACATTGCTGAATTTGCTCTAGATGTCCTTTGGTTGAGATTTTCTGGGTCTTCTAAGTGTAGGATCTTGTCATCTGCAAATAGAAATAATTTCAGTTCTCTTCCTATTTATATTCCTTTGATTTCCTTCTCTTCCCTTGTTGCTCTGGCTAAAGTCTCAATTACTATATTGAAAAGGAATAGTGATAGTGGGCATCCTTGACTTGTTCCTGATTTTAAAGGCAATTCTCACAATTTTTCCACATTCAATATGATATTGGCTTTGGGTTTATCATATATTGCCTTTATGATGTTGAGGTAAGTTCCTTCTATTCCGATTTTCTCCAATATTTTTTTTTTTTACTGGTGCATTCAAATCATACATCACGATGAAGTTCAGGGTGATAGAGGAGTACAACACTCATTGAACCCTCCCCCAGTTCACACCGCACTCCCTCTACCTCCCCACCTTCCCGTGCACAAGACTGTGATTGGCACTGATAATTTTGTATATGTACATCATGTCAATTGAAGTGACTCCCTCTTGCAGTATTTTTAACATGAATGGGTGTTGGACTTTGTCAAATGCTTTTTCAGCATCTATTGAGATGATCATGTGATTTTTGTCTGTAGTTCTATTTAGATTGTGAATGACATGTATTGATTTGCATATGTTGCATCCCTGGAATGAAACCAACTTGATCATGGTGTACAATTTTCTTGATATGGTTTTGAATGCATATTGCTAGTATTTTGTTTAGAATGTTTGTTTGTTCATCAAGGCTATTGGTCTGTAATTTTCTCTTTTTGAAGGATCTTTATTTTGTTTTGGTATAAAGGTGATACTGGTTTCATAGAAGGAGTTTGGAAGGATTTCATCTCTTTCAATTTCACAGGATAACTTGTGAAGTACTGGGTTCAGTTCTTCTATAAAGGCTTTGTAGAATTCAGCTGGGAATCCATCTGGAACTGGACTTGTCTTTGATGGAAGACTTTTTATTGTTGTTTCTATCTCTCTGCTTGTTATTGGTGGGTTAGTTTTCTATATCCTCTTGGTTCAATTTTGGTAGGTTGTTATGTATCTAGAAATCTGTAGATTTATTCTACTTCTTTAATCAGTGCAGTAAATTTTCCTCTTAAAACTGCCTTCAAAGGCATCTCATATGTTTTGGTATGTATGTCTCTATTTTTACTTAATTCTAGAATTTTTTTTATTTCTCCCCTTATTTCTTCGCTGATCTAGTCCTCATTCAAAAATGTATCATTCAGTCTCCATGTATTTATGTAATTTGTTTTGGTCTTCCTGTTGTTGTTTACTTTCATTCCATTGTGATCTTAGAAGAAGCAAAGAATTATGTTGTGTTTTTTGAATTTGCTGGTACTTTCATTGTGGTCCAGAATTCAGTCTATTTTGGAAAAGGTTCCATAAGCAGCTAAGAAGAATTTGTATTCAGCTGTTGTTGGTTGGAATATTCTGTGTAAATCTATAAGGTCCATTTGGTTTATAGTGTTCTTTAGGTCTGAAGAGTCTTTACTCATCTTTTGTCCTGAAGTTTGATTTAGTGGTGTGAGTGGTGTTTTGAAGTCTTCCACAATTATTGTATCGGTGTCTTTTTGAGACATAATATCCCAAAGAATTTGTTTTATAAATGTAGGTGCACCCATATCTGGGCATAAATGTTTACTATAATTATATCTTCTTGTTGGATTGTTCCTGTTATTAGTAAGAAGTGATCCACTTTGTCTCTTCTGATAAATTTTGTCTTAAAGTCTGTTTTGTTGAATATGAGCGTTGCTACCCTTGCTCGTTTTGGGTCTCCATTTGCATGGAATATATTTATCCATCCTTTCACCCTTAGCCTATGAATATCTTTGACTGTAAGGTGAGTTTCTTGCAAGCAGCATATAAATGGATTATGCTCTTTATGCACTTTAATTCACATTGACAGTCTATGCCTTTTAATTGGGGAGTTTAGACCTTTGATATTCAGTGCTATAATTGAGATATGATTTTTGTTTCCTGTCATTTTGAGTTATATTTTCTGTTTGATATAGTGTTATTTCTCCTTTTCTTAGTTGCCAATCTTGTAGAATTTGTACCTTCTCTGGTTCTGGTATTTATTTATTTTTTCTTGTGTTTCATTTCTTTAAGTATTTTCTCTAGTGTCAGCTTGGTAGTAATGAATTATTTTTATTTTCTGCTTATCTTGGGAGGACGTCCATGTTATTTTCTATATTTGGGAAATTCTCCATTATTTCTCTGAAGATGTTTCTAATGCTCTTGATTTGTGTTTCTAGACTTTCTTCAATGTCTATTATCTGAAGAAAAATGGATGCATTTACTATTTAAGAACATGGACTATTTCCAAAGGAAATTTTCTTCTGTTTATGTGTTTAAAAGAAGAAATGTGTTTTAGCCAACTCCTTAAAAATTACCTTTTCATTAGTACTGTCTACTGAGTTAAGGGGATAAGTGAGAATTGCAATGGCTAAATTGCCCACATATGCCTCGTGTGTAGATGCTGTCATCCCTGAGTTTCCCTAGGGGATTGGTTTCAGGACCTTCCTCACATACTAAGTCTAGAGGAGCTTCCTTAAAGAATATGGTGCAGTACGCACATAGAACCTACGTGTATCCTTACGCTTCAAATCATCTCCAAATTGCTTGCAATAACTGATAGAGTGCAAATGCTACATATGCATTTGTTATACTGCATCATTTATGGAATAATGGCGAGAAAAACATCTGCACATGTTTGCTACAGATGCAATTTTTTTCTGAAAAATTTCAACCCACAGTTGGCTGGATCCTCAGATGTAGAACCCATACATATTATAAAGGACCTGACTGTCCTCTGTGAGGAAAAGAAGACTCACACAGAACTTTCTTTTGTTTCTAAATATCTGAAAGCTGTGAAGCAGTCTTCAACATTATCTAAATACGAAATGGCCTGATCTCCCTGCATTATGAATAAACCCTAGTTTTGAAAGGAAAATGTATGATGGGCAACTCTACTATGGGTAAGGACATTCAGTGAGACTGAAAGGCCCAGTGAATGAATGAAACTTCCCCGAGAAGAGAAAGTTTGATCAGCTGGCATTAAGATATCTTCTACATGTGAGATGCCAGTTTCTTCAGGCACTTTCTAAACAAGATTTTGACACTACTCTATTTTTCCCAAAGAAGCAAAAGTTGTGTGATTACCTGAGGCCATATAAACAAATGAAAAGTTTAAGAGATCATCCCATGAATTAAATCTACAAAGAAAACCAAACTGAGCTGGACGAGGTGGTGCACGCCTGTAATCCCAGGCAGGACTTGGGAGGCTGAGATAGGAATATCATAGGTTCAAGTCCAGATTCGGCAACTTAGTGGAACCCTCAGCAACTCAGTGAGACCCTGTTTCAAATTAAAAAAATACAAGGGCTGGAGGTGTAGCTGCAAGGTAGAATGCCCTTGGGTTCAATCCCCAGTGCCAGAAAAAAAAAAAGGAAAGAAAAGAAAGCCAAACTGGAAAATAAATTCTTGATGATTTTCACCAGTAGCAGGTGCCTAAGAGCCTAAATAATTCAGATGATACCTAAAATGTTTTACAAATCTTTCTTCATTTTATTATGTAATATATCAATCATTATATATCATAAGTTGCCATATTCCCCCAGATATCCTTTCACCTCCTTTATCTTCTCCCAAAACACTGAATCTTGACATAATTGTGTACTTATTTTAATATTTCACTGTCTTCCACCAATAGAATATGTGTCCTGTGTGAAATCAAAGGTTATAATAGAGGCAGGTATAATGATTTTGGAAAAATATTTTCAATTAAAGGTGTACTGTGCAGCATTATGTTTTTTAAAGATTGTACCTAAATCCAATACAGGAGTTTTAGAACTATTAGAACAACTCTGGAGTCCTTACATTGGGCAAGTCTAAAAGCAGATCCTCAAATTTTATCAAAAATATTTTCTATTTCAACATTTTAAAGTTCATGTTGACCTGATACAATAGAAAACCACCAGATGATATTATTAAATGTACTTTTTATACAATCTGAAAAATATTAAGATTTCTCTTTTCTGTTTTTTTTTGGGGGGGGACTGGAGTTTGAACCCAGGGGCATTCTACCTCAGAGCTGCACCTCCAGCCCTTTTCATTTGTTTGAAATAGGATCTCGCTAAGTTGCTGAGGGTCTCACTAAATTGTTGAGGCTGATCTGCAATCCTCCTGTCTCAGCCTCCCAGTACTTGGATTACAGGTGTGTGCCAGCATGCCGGGCTGTAGCAGTTGGGATTTAGAATGTCCCTTGAGCCCTCATGGAAACAGCAGGGCTGGTTGCCGAGGAGGGTCCCTGAGAGTGTGGCCTTGGGGTTACATGGTTCCTCCTTCCCCTGCTCTCTCTCTTGTTTCCAGCCTCCATGGTGTGAGAGCAGAGCCTTGCTTTCTCCATCTCTCTGCTTCCCACCACCATGCCCTGAGCTCTAGAGACTCGGCCTCACATGGACTGAACCTCTGAAATCTCCAAGAATTGTGAGCAAATAAATCTTCCTTTTCTAAATTGTGTGTTCAGGTATTTTGGATTATGGCAATGAGAATATTGACTGAGACACATGATAAAATTAAGTTTTTAAATGGGAACATAGCTTGAAATTTTCACATTACTCTGGTGAGACTTTTCTGAGCCCCCCCCACACACACACACTCTAAATTCATAACACAGATAGCCAGCAGATCCTCTGGGCCAAAGTCCCTCCAAAATCCCCTTGAAATTTTGAAAGCTTTTCATGGTCTTCGGAAAACATCACACCAGGCCTCTGGGGTCCACACTGTCAAAGGTTCTTTTCTTGAAATCCCCGAACACAGCATGGGCAGCTTCCTTCTATTTGCATAATTTTTTGAGAAACTTTACTTTAATCGACTATTAAGTTAAAGGCTACAGTCTAGTCCTGGAAGTCCTTCCTTTCTAAAAACAGCATTTTGGCCTTTAAGTGTTCCAAAGAATGGCCTTCTTTACCGCAAGTGCTACCGGGCTTGGCATCTGGCCTGCCCCAGCCACATGCACAGTGTTTCCTTGAGTCTAAGATGGGAGAGGAAGACATGAGGCCCAAGTCGGCCAGTCTCTCCTCTCCCAGCTTACTCATTTCCACGAGCGCCTTGGTGCTCTGCTAAGTTGGTGAATCTCTGCACACCACCTTGGATATGAATGGAAACAGTTCAGAAGTTGGGCTTTTCTTTGCCTGTAAACATGGCCCAGAGACATTTATATGAAGTTGCCGGGGACTTGACCTCCAGCTCAGAGGAAATGGCAGTCTTCCAAGGTTTCAAGAACTCTGCATGTCACATGTAGTTAGAAATAACACGGGGACAGCTGTCCAAAGGTCATGTGGTCCTCTCCCAGCTAAAACCTTCAAAACCAGCAAACTAAGCCAGTGGCTGTGGGCTTTATTTACGATGTTTACTGTACTGGTAGAACGTGGAATGGGACAGTGGCCTGGGAGACCCTCTGGCAGTGAGGGTGCATTGTGGCACAGCTCTGTGGGGCTGATGAGGTGGCCTGCAATGTTCTCACCCCGACTAGGGAGCTTTGAGATTGTACAAGGCAGTTTGCTCTGATCACCAGTTACCATTAAAATGTGGGGAACCCCTGGCTCACTACCACTGAGGCGTGGTGATTCTCAGATGGCGATTCTCCCTACCTAAACCTGGAATTTTAATGTTTTGATGGATGTGACCCTTTTAGACACGAAGATCTTTTCATAAGGAATGGCGTGACTGGCCCTTGTTCAGGACAGCTGCATAGAGGCCACAGGGCAGAGTCCGAGGCCAGGAGTTCATAGACACCTCTCCCAGCAGCCGTCTCTGCCTATCAACAGCGAATCTCTAACCTCTTCTTTTTACTCTACTTAACCTCATTAGAAAATCAAACTCAAAATCACATTTTCTCCCTACAAGCATTGCATGGAAACTTATTATTTCTAAATCTTTGGTGGTAAAACTCAGCCATGAAAGATTTCTCCAAGAAATTATTGCCAAGTTTGACTCAATATTTCTCTCTCTTTTTTGACTCTCTACCTACCATCAATGACAAAATCATGGCAACTCCACTGGTAACTCTCCCCGCTTGTCCATTTTTACTGCTATCACCCTTATTCAGGACCTCAGTATTTATTACCTAAAGCCATGGGAATGGTTTAGTCACTGGGCTTCTGACCTCCAGGCACTTGTCCCTTTAATTCGTGCTAAGCATCACAGCAAGATTGATTTTCCTAGAGTACACCATTGAAAGAAAGAAAGAAAGATCCTCTGATAGAGGGCCATTGGCTACCAAATCGAGTAAGATGGCTCTCTTTGTTAACTCAAGAATTCAAGGCATCAAACCTCTGAGCCCTAAGGTGTATCGATGACCCTTTTCTTCCATTTCAATCTTAATTTCAGTTTTGGGGAGCTGCCTCTGCTCTTGGTCCTGCTTAGCTGCACCATGTTCTAGACAGCCACTGAGGGTTTTAAGCAAAAGAATGATGTGGGAATATGGATGTTTCAGCTGGGCCTGTGGTCACAGCGTGGAGGGTGACAGGAGTTTGAAAGCCATTGCACTTGTCTGGGCAGGTAAAAATGTGGGCTTAAGCCAGGCGGGGTGGCGCACGCTTGTAATGCCAGTACTTTGCGAGGCAGAGACCGGAGGATCCGGGTTCACGGCCAGCCTCAGCTCTCTCTCTCTCTCTCTCTTTCTCTCTCTCTCTCCCTGCCTCTCTCTCTCTCTCTACCTAGTGAGGCCCTCCACAACTTCGTGAGACCCAGTTTCAAAATAAGGTATAAAAACATAGGGCCAGGGGTGTAGCGCGGAGGTAGAACGCCCCTGGGTTCAATCCCTGGTACTGCAAAAAAAAAAAAAAATGTGGGCCTAATCTTGACAGTGAGTAACGAAGAAGGAAGAGATGAATCACACACCAAGCAGAAGGATTTTTAGAAGTAGTAGTATTTGATAAAGAGGTATGAATTAAAAACAAGAGAACATAGACAACTTTCAGAATTCCACATTCCATTCAAGCTATCTTTTAAGAATGTTCGTATGACTAGCCTTTCGAATCAAGCAGGATATGATAAGTCATACAAGTTTACGTTTTCAGTTGCATACACGTTATTTCATTTTAAATACCAAATTAACATGACTTCATTTTCCCCTCAATCCTGACCCCCAATGTTTATCATCATTTAACCACGGGCATATCAGATAATTTTATTTACTTCAACATAGTTTTAGTACTTTGAATCAGTATATGTCAAATAATACAGTGGATTGACAGTTAACCATTACTCTAATCACTACGTGCTTTCTGATTATGAAACACAGATAAAAATATATTCACTGTGAAGTCACTTAAAACAATACTGTGAGCACACAATTTTTGCATGTGTGTCTGTTTCAGCAGTCTTGGAATAATCTGAAAGATGTTTAAGAACACTGAACATGGTATAGCTTTGCTACATGACATGATTAGAAGAGTCAGCCAAACAGTTTGTTCAGTGAAGGCTTGTTGATCAATTAAGATATTCTCCAAAGTTTTAAAGCTGAAAATGCCAATATCAACATTACAGAAAAACAGGTGTGGTTGTTATCAGGAAGGGCAATGGATAAAGCAATTTCTACCTCGTTTTGAGTCATTGCTTTATTTATTAAAAATAGTATATTGCAGGTGGTTTGTTGTTAAATTCTTTGAAGCCTTTATTTAGGAAAAATGATATGGGAGCCTTTGCTTGCTGGGAACGACATAAGGCTAGGAAAATGTTAGGCTGTGACTCGTTCCCCGAGTGAATGTGGTTCTGATTATCTCACAGGAATCAGAAAATAAAGAACACGAGAGGCCAGGAATTCTACAGTGAGAATTCAAAATATCTGATGAAATGTGTCTTGCAAATTAAATCCCAGACCCTTTTCAGAGCACTTAATACATTCTCAAGGGTGAAACGTGTTTGTTTTTAGCAAAGTAGATTAGCTTACATCTTGTGATGGGAAAAGTCTATGTAATACATCGTGTCCTCCAAGCTCTTGTCGGAGCAGTGGTTTGGGTTGTACCTCTTGGCCATAGCTGTGGATCTCAATTTTCTAGTCTGTCTGAGTGTTAAATCGCTTTCTGTCTGCTGTCAAGCTGTCTCTTGGGTTCCCAGGCCCCCTCCTCTTTCTGTAGGCTGCTCGCTTATTTCCAAAGTCAGGTTGAATCCATCTTTAGCTCTTTTTCTGTATCACACAGTCCAAAATCCAGCATTGCTTCATGTACCTGACGGCTGAGTAGATCCAGTTTTAACCAGAAGATAAATGATTGAACTTTAAGCCACCGGGCTCAACTTTTATACGAAGCACATGTTCACTAGGCAGGCCTGGGTCTTTTGAAACTCAACAAGAGTGAAGCAGGCACTTGCTCAAGGGGCAGGTTTTTAATGATAACTATTCCCAGTTGTTGAATGACTTGGGGGACAAGTGAACATGAACCACCCCCACTGCCTGCACCAACTTTCATGCCACTTCTCTGCCTTCAAAAATTCAGAGAAAGGTACCACTCCCAGGCCAGCCGGCTGCCTCCATCAACCCTCTTAGATGGAGCCCCCAAGAATGCAGGGCCCCAGGCCTACTTTCATTTTTCTCATGGCAAATAGTTCAACAGACGTTTTCTAGAGAGTTGTGGTGGCTGGAAGATTGATTTCCTGGAGTACTGGGGTGCTAACACAGGATCTAGAGAATTATGTCATGTGGATTACAGTCCTTATGCTTGTCTAAAGGAAACTTTACACGCGTTGGGAAGAAGATATGTGTCTCTATGGAATTGCTTTGGCAAAAGCCTTTATTCCTCTTTCCAAATAAAGGAGGGCAATTTCAAATACCAGAAGACAGGCTTCAGCATGATTCAGTCCCATCAAGTGCAAGATACTCATCACAAAGCAATGTTACGCAGCTCATCACTGATAGGTATTGTAATGAATCCCAGTGAGAAAACCAGTATTGTCTCCTGACGAAAAGCATGATGGTTTATCAAGACTATTTTGAATTCTAATGCTGTTCTCCAACCAGCTTGCCTAACTTCCATGTGGGATAATAAGAGGTAACATTAATAGAGCAATTTGCTCTACACCTGGCACCTTTAAAAACTCTTTACCTATGTTAACTCATTTTTTTTCTCACAACCTCCCTTTGATATATATACCGTTATTATTCCCATGAGAAAGATGGGGAACTAATACACAGAAAGGTTAAGAAACTTGTCCCAAATCCAATAGGAGTCACCATTGGGTCAAGATTTGCACCTGCTAGTCTCAAGACGTGACAACTTCGTTCTATTCTGTAAACTTTTTTTCCAGACCAATTGAAACATGTATCAATCATTCATGTAAAATCTTTAGAAGAAAAGATACAGGATTAGTCTCAACAAAGCAATCATCCTTTTGACTCCATGCACTCACAGTTTTTAAGCAAAAGAGTTAAAGTAATAATTTTGATCCTGCAATCTACAGGGTAGTCACTGTGGAATAAGAATCTGAGGAATACAAGACAGGAGTCAGCCAGGCCATTTTAGGGACTATTGCAATTGAGACAAGAGTTGCTAAGGGCTGTTATGGTCAGATATAGAACGTCTCCTGGAAGAGCTCATGTATTAACAGTGCAAAATATTCAGAGGTGAAATAATTGAATGACGAGGGCTCTAAACTCACCTATGGATAAATCCGCTGATGGATTAATGTATTTATGAGGCAGTAATGTAGGCAGGTGGGGTGTGGCTAGAGGAGGTGGGTTCCTGGGGGTGTGGGCTTAGGGGTCCCTCCTCACACTCTGTTTCCTATTGCCATGCCTTGAGCTCTGCAGATGTGATCCAGTCTAACGTAGACTAAAACCTCGGCACCTCCAGAACTGTGAGCCCCACACAAATATTTCCCCTGCTAGGTTGTGCTCTGAGGCATTTTGGTCACATGAATAAGGATGCTGAGTGAGACAGGGCCTAGAATAAGATAGTATCAGCACAGGGAATATGCATGTTATGGGCAGGGGATGCAGCCAGCATTCGGTGACTCATCTCCACGTCACCACGGGCCGGTGGTGCACTCTGGGTATGTTATTTAGCTTCTTTGTGCCTCAATTTCATGGAGAACTAAATTTCATCTGCAAAATGATGATAAGAATAATATCTAATTCATAGAACTGGGGGGATGATAAAATGAATTAACATATTCAAAGCACTTAGAACAGTGGCTGAAACGCAGCAGTCTCCCTACGATGGAATATTGTTGCTGCTGCCACCACTACTTAGTAGATATGGGCATGAATGATAAAAACGTGCAGAATGGATCCAAGTTTCTAACCTGAATGACTGAAAACAGTGGCATCATTCCCTGAAAGTAAGAATGGAGAAAGAGAAGCAGTAGAAAAGGAAAGATTAACCATAGAGTAGAAAAGATGCCTAGTTGAAGGGAATAGAACTCAGAAGAAACCAGAGAGAACAGGGACAAAAATACAAGAGGACCACTGGTCTCGAGACAACAGAGAATAAACGGGAGGACAGTGACGTGGCTGTAACTACCTTTATCTCGGAGGAAGGGGAGATGGAGGATCGCTTATATCAGCAGGTCTCAGTGGCCTAGATGCATGCTCCAGGATGGGAGCTATCAAGCACTGAGAAAGCAAGAGCGCTCATGGAGAAAGGCTTCAATGGTCAGCTGTGCTGAGTCAGGAAGGAAGCAATTGAGTGCAACAAATGATTAAGGAATAAAGAAACCGGAGGCCTCCAAAGGACAGTGAGCAGGTAGAGTGCACATTAGGGTATTGGAGAGAAAAGCATGGGGCACAGTCATGGAGAACTAAATTTCTAGCACTATTGAGTCAAAGAGTAGGGAGTTGTCGTAAGGTGAAGGTCAACAGACCTGATGGTGTCAAAGAAGCCTGAGGTTTAAGTGCCATGAATACATTGAAATCATCCAGATGGATGGTACAACAGGAGCTATAGAGGGTGACTATGTGCCAGGAACTAGTGTCTTCAGCAATTATGGGAGAATGCCCCTATGTGGATAGCATCCTAAGAGTGAAGATGAATAAAGACTGGAAGATTGATAGACATAAACTAGGAGGGAAAGCAATTTTACATAAAGTCACAGAACACATTCCCTGTATGAGGCATCCAGGAGCTCAGAGAATAGCTACCCTTCCTTTGGGATTTAAGTAGACCAGGAATCCCTCACTTCAAAGGGTAGTAGAGAGGGACAATTTCAAGGTGAAGTCAGGATTTAAGAGTTGGAGGGAACATTCTGTGAAAGATTGGTATTGTAAGATAGGAATTTTTCCTGCAAGAAGAATTTAGGGGACACAGGTAAAAGATGAAAAATTAAGAAGAGTGGAAAAAGGAGATGAGAAAACTCAAAGCAGTATAAGGAAAAAACACAGGAGGACATTGGGGTTGGAGGGCAGAGGGAGTACCCTAGGCAGATGTCAGAGTGGGCAAGCATGGCCAAGGTATGTTCTCCGGCCCAGCATAGAGAAGAAGGCCAGAGAAGCAGGGAAGCAGGATGCGATATAGAGCTCATTAGTTCCTTGGAGTATCTAGAATGCTCGCAGCTCGGTAGATGAAGAGAAAGAATGAGACAGGTTACAGGTGCATATTACCTGTGTTCAGGTAGAGAAGTTCATCAAATACAAGACAGGGGCTAAGTTCCATTTATCAAGTATGCTCAGATACAATGCGGTTGTTATTATTATGAATCAAGTAGGTTAGGGTTGCAGTTCATTACTAACATCTGGCATCCACATTTCAATGCAGTGTCAAGAAGTCTTGGAACACTGGAGTAGGATTAATGGCAAATCAATTTAGGTCACTGGACTAAAGAAAATGGAAATCGATAATAAAATCTTGGTGGAAAGGGAACAAGAAATGCATTACTTTGCCTTTTCAAATAGTTTGCATGATACTGTTTATTTCCCCCCTAATTTGCCATTTGGCATGTTCTAATGCATAAATAAAAATTAAACTGTTATTAATTACTGTTTAAATTGGAAAGAATTCTTGGTGTTGCAACATTTTAGAATGAAAACAAATTAAACGCTCATGGTTTTCTATGATGTTTCAGTGTTAAACTTCCAGTTTCATTTTATTTTTTCACCAAAAAATAGCTAAACTGGCATTTTCTCCCAAAAGTACTTTATTCTTAGCCCCCAAACACTTGCTGCACATGCATGAAACATTATTTGAATTAGGTGTAAAGTTAAAACTTCAGATTCCACTCATATTCAAATTCATATTTGCAATCATTTCCTGTGCTATTCAAGAATCTCTTCTGATGAAGACCTTTGTAATTGTGTGATATGTGACAGATCATGGGATCTGAGAATAAGAAATCACTAGGCTGAGAACTGGGGCTTCAATGGAAGAACTTTTTATAGGATTAAAATGCAACACATTGGGGAAAATGAACACACAAGCAAGAGACCAGGGATTTATAAGCTGGCTGCCGTGATCAGAAAGGGATCCGGTAACATTTTTTTTTTCTTTGCTTTTACCACTAAAATCCCTGAGAAAGTATTTGATGCTTTGGATTTGCAGACATGATCTCAATTTTAAACTATTCTAGAATCTGTTCTGCTGATCATAAACCTATAGGGGTAAGCGTTCTTCACATTTACCTAGTAATAAGAGAATTTATCTTCACATTATAGTGGGATTGGGAAATGGAGATATTTTTCCATTCTATGACCGTGTGTGGTGTATTAGGAGCCACAAGGGATGAATCAAAGTGAACTTTATTTTTCCCCAGTGTCTTAAGATTATGAATACCTTTCTTCAGTCTTTGAAAGGAGAGAGGACAAAATCACCAGCTACTCACAACACATGCACTGACCAAATAAAATCTCTTTCAAATTTTATAATTTACAGCTGGCCATGGTGATGCATGCCTGTAATTTCAGTACTTGGGAGGCTGAAACAGGAGGATCACAGGTTCAAGAGGAGCCACAGCAACTGAGCAAGGCCCTGTTTCAAAATAAAATAAAATAAAATAAAATAAAAAGAGGTTGGGGGTAATCCCCAGTACCAAAACAAAAATAATTATAATTTAAATATAATAAACTTAACTGTGAACTATGATGTGAAAATAACAAAACTACACTCCACTACCTTTATTCTTCTGTCTGATAAGGATAAATGTCTACGATGGAAATTTTCACTGGAATTTAGGAGTGGTAGATTCTCTCATTTGAAAATAGGGTAACTTGGAAAGATTCCGGATTGACTTAAATTGTTTCATAACCTGTGAAAGATACGTGTTTATAGAAATTGTCACATTAGATTCCAAGTCGTATTTTGAAATGTGGATACAACGAGGAAAGTGTCTATCTCTCACCAAAAGAGGACCGTGAGGCATCAATGAAAGAAAGCTTGTCAGTAATCATCAACTTTCCAGGTAAAACTTGAGTCAAATTGCTCAGTGCGCAGTACCTTCTGTTTTCCTTTGTTCTTGTTGGCTCGCATTTCTCAGCTCTTCCAGTCCCCAAACGTCTGTCTTCCTGAATTCCTCTCCTCCAGGCCTCGCCTCCTGGCTCAACAAACACATCCACCCCTGGCCATTCCTTTTGGAGACTCTATTCTGTTTCCTGTAGTCCCCCATTTCCCCATACTGATATCCTCAAAAGTAAATTTCCATTCATCTCGCCATACCCGGTTTTTCTAAGAGTGCCAGTATTGTAGCAATAGGGAAAATAAACTTTTAAGAATGTCATACATTATAAAGACATATTTTAGATTTCAGCACACTTCAAATGTCTCTAGGATTGCTATCACTCCGACGGTCATGCCTTCTCCAGACACACGGGCTATTTGTGCCCATCGGCCCATCATCACCCCATGCTGAGCTTCAGTCCTGAAGGTCTTGGGACTGTTCCACCCCAGTCCAAGTGATCTGAGGCTGTGGGCACCCTCTCTCATCACACACACGCAAAGAAACCACATCCTCTGGGCTCTGCACATTTCAAACAGACTGAGGGCAGCCTGCATCAGGGTGCTCACCCTCTTCATGAGTCAGCCCCACAGTGTTCTGGCTCGTGACCTGCATCTCCAGTCCTTGCTCACTTCCTTCCTACACACTTCTTTTATTGGTGCATTGTAATTATATATCATAAACACACCAAGTGATGCATGCATATTTATATCACTTTGAACCTCACTATAATGTTTAATTACAATGCACCAAGAAAAGTATAAAAAGCACAAAGTGCTTTACTAGCCTAAGAAAACATCAATACCAGTTTTCAATGGTTGGTATAGAGCCTCCTACGTTCTGAAGAAATAGGAAAGGGGTCAATGTACTGATCGTCTCTCTGCACTCTTTCAAATCCTTGCTCATCCTACATTTTCCTGCTTCTTTGCTCCTTGTAGGTAATGTCCTAGGCCCCTAAATAATTTTTCCATTTCCTCTCTTCCCTTGTGAACTCAGTCCTCTAGTGCAATCATGTATACTAGTGTAAAATCTATGAAATCAGGAATTACCTAAGACATAACTTTTTTCAGAAGCTGTTACATTAAAATGCCTCCAGTAGCCAGGTGTGGTGGTACACACCTGTAATACTAGTACTTGGAAGGCTGAGAAGGAGGATTGCAAGTTCAAGGCCAGCCTCAGCAACTTAGCAAGACTCTTACCGACTTAATGAGACCCTGTTTCAAAATAAAAAATATAAGTAAATAAATAAACAAAAAAGGGCCGGGCGTGGTGGCGCACGCTTGTAATCCCAGTACTTTGGGAGGCGGAGACTGGAGGATCCGGGTTCGTGGCCAGCCTCAGCTATCTCTCTCTCTCTCTCTCTCTCTCTCTCTCTACTTAGTGAGGCCCTCCGCAACTTCGTGAGACCCGGTTTCAAAATAAAGTATAAAAAATAGGGCTGGGGGTGTAGCGCGGAGGTAGAACGCCCCTGCGTTCAATCCCCGGTACCGCAAAAAAAAAAAAAAAGGGTTGAGAGTATAGCTCTGAAGTAGAATGCCCCTGGGTTCAATCCCCAGTGCCCCCCCAACAAATGCCTCTAACATGTAACTTCTCTGACTTTATAGAAAGAATTTCTTTAAGAAATAGTTCTTGATGCCATCCTATTTATTAATTGTTTTATTTCCTGAGCTTCGGGGGTCTTATTGAGGATATATCCACCAGTGATTATATGTTGCAAAGTTGGTCCTATGTTTTCTTTTAGTAATTGCAAAGTTTCTGGTCTAATTTCTAGGTCTTTGATCCATCTTGAGTTGACTCTTGTGCAGGGTGAGAGGGTGAGGCCTAAATATTCCATGTTTATAGCAACACAATTCACAGTAACTGAACTACGGAACCAACCTAGGTGTCCATCAAAAGATGAATGGAAAAAGAAAACGCAGAGTATACACACAATGGAATTTTACTTGGGCCACAAAGAAAAGCAAAATTATGTCATTTGCAGGAAAATGGATGGAACTAGAGAATATTACACTGAGATCAGCCAGTCTCAGAAAGTTGTATGTTTTCTCTCATATGCAGAAGCTAGAAAGAAAATAGGAAACTTAAGGGGGTTTAGATAAACAAGGAGAGATACCAGTAGAAGAGTAGAACTGGATGGAATGAGGGAGGTGGGGAGGGGAAAAGGAGATTGAGGAAGAGAACAGTTCAAATACTGCCACAGCAATCTATGAATGCATTGCTGCCCATTTCACTGACACGTATGGGGAGGCAGGAGAGGAAGCAGGTGGGATATGGAGGAAAACAACCGAGTGCTGTGTGCATGTGTGCTCATCTCACACTGAACCTCACTATGATGTAGAAATACGATGGACTCATAGAAGTTTTAAAGATAAAATAGTTCCATGGAAGATCTATAAGCATGTGCTACTTGAGCTTCGATAGGTTCATCCCTGCATCGTATTATAAAAGTAGACTATCTTTATAGATCTTTTGTGAACAAAATTATACCTAAGACTCCCTAGAACCAGAGAATCCATTATAACAATTTGAACTCGAGTAAAAAGGCCTCAGGACGGGCTTGTAAACGCTGGTCTGTTGGATGTTTCATCACCAAACTCAAGTGCTGTGGCCGCCAGGTGCGGCGAGAGCCCAGTCAAGAAGCGAAACTGTATTTACTGTCCTAGAGACACAGCGACCCTAGCCTCCCAAGACAGCCTTCACTAATGTGGGGCTGTGGCATGAGCGCCAATCAGTCCACACATGTCATCTTCACCTGGTAAGTTATGCATGGAAAAGTGAGCAGGCACAGAATGACACGAGACATTCCGATCGCTAGGTGCCAAGGAAATAAATACCTGTCCGTCATTGGCACCGGCTTTTTAAAACAAAGTTTTTAGTACATTTTACTACTCTCAGCATAATAAAGATCACATCGCAGCCAACCTATTATCAAAGCTCAAAGACAAATACAGGCCCAGCCCACGTGCCAAGGCCTTTTCTCGGGTGTTATTACTGCTGACAATGGAGCCAGTGTCGTGAGAGGCGTGTTAGCTTTGTTCTCCGCCTGAACCTGCCCCTGCAGGACTTAGGACTAATGCTATTTATTTTTGTTGTTATTATTAAACACAACTTGGCAGAAATGTACAAAATTTTGAAAGGCTTGGGAAATTCTTCCAGGATAGTAAGAAAAAAAAAATAACATTTCTGTGCAAAGACTAGAACACCTAAGTGACACATAGTTGACCCTGACAGTTTCTATTGAGAGAAAGTTGTTGGGTATAATCAAGAGACACAGATCCTGCCTAGACACAGGAACACGAGCAAACGAAGGAGTACGAGGTGCCAGGGGTCAGGAAGCGCTTGTGGCAGATCTAAATCCTCCAGCAAACACTCTCAGGGCAACGAGTGTGCCTGTGGCCCTGTGCTTGGTGCTGAGTGCCTACAGAGAAGCATGAGACAAAGGGCCTTTCCTGAGTGGGTTACGCCAGTGACAGATGACACAACCTGGACACTGGCAACAGAGAAGGACATGCGCAGTGTAGCCCGGCCTTCTTAGGGTCAAATCCAACCTCTGACACTCATTTGTGATTTTGGATCTGTCTCTCTGCCTTGGGCCTCTGCTCCTCATCTGTGGTGTCTGCTCGACCAAATGTGGCAGTTACCTCTACATTCAATTGAACAGTGTCCCCTGTGTGCGGGAATCTGGCTCAGAGAGGCTCAGGGACCCATTGCCAGTCTTTCCAGAGATCTGGCTTTCTCTCATTCTTCCACTAATGTTCAGTATATGAGGAGCTTCCGGTTGTCGACTGATGAAACAGGGTGTGGTGGCTTTATTCAAGCACATAGCACTTACTGGATAAAACTGCTTTTCAAATACATCCATTTTTTTTAAAAACCTCTCCAAATCAGTGAGATGAGTGAGCTCTCTGGAGCAAAACCTTAATGCCTCATAGCTAGTTCTTCAACAAAAAAGTACTATTATTATTCCATTAAGAGTGGTAGAATGACTGCTACATCATGACAATCGACATATGGAAAAAAATAACCACCCAGTAAACTCTACAAGCAAAGGCCATGGAGCCTGTCATTGGCAAGGGCGCACCTCCCAAGCTCCTGTTCCACTCCAGGCCTGAGCCATGTCATACAGAGGGCCGGGGCATGAGCAGGAACCCAGATCCGATATTCCATGTCAGCTGATTAGCAGTGCTGCTCCAAACTTCTCAGGAAGGTAGCTTGAAAGACCCCTTGCAAATATACATTCCTAATACCTCCAGCTGAAAACGAGGGCCTACCATCCCATGGGATGCTGGCTGGAATTGAGGAGGAGAAATTTACAATAACCAAAAGATATATCTGGCTTCCAGAAGGCAGGCTGCCAGCCCTGCGGTTCACAGATGTAAGAGAGGCACTGCGATCAGCGCTTTGCTGTGGGTTGTGCATCTGGATTGAGGGAGGGGGAGAGGCCTGCAGAATACCAAACTCTTCCACTTCCACCAGTACTTTTCCTTCTGAGTCCAGTCACGACTGCAGCTTGCAGAAAGCAGTTGAGGGCAGAGGAAGTGGGCCTGTGATGACACATTGCATTTTAGGAGGCCTAGCCTCTGATAGGAAAACCTACAAAGGTAGAGGCCCAAAGTCCCCTAGTCACAGCACATTCTATCTTGACATTTACAGACAGAATGACATTATAGGCTGGGGTAGTAGAAGAGACTGGTCAGGGGCCAAGAAAATAGGGTCCAAATGACAACAGAGACAAATGTCATTGGCTTCATGATTTTGCCATCAATCAACAAACCAAATTTACCAATATAGATCACCCAATCTTCTGTTCACTATTTTTCTAATGGCTTTATCTGATCCACCTTCATTTTAAAATATAAGATATTATGCTATGAGATCAGCCAGTCTTAGAAAGTCAAAGGTCATATGTTTTCTCTCATGTGTAGAAGCTAGAGAGAAAGTAGGAAGATAAAAGAGGAGAGAGACCAGCTGAATAAGGGAAGGGGATTGGGAGAAGGAGGAATCCAGGTCTAGATGGATTCCCAGTTGAATTCTATAAAACCTTTCTAGAAGAACTAAACCCAATACAAGTTATCCTGTGAAATTAAAAGGATGAAATCCTTCCAAACTCCTTCAATGAGGCCAGTATCACCTTAATACCAAAACTTATTAAAGATCACTGAAGAAAAGAAAATTACACACCAGTATCCTTGATGAACATAGATGCAAAAATTCTAAACAAAACACCAGCGATACACATTCCAAACCATATCAAGAAAATTGTACACCATGACCAAGTTGGTTTCATTCCAGGAATACAAGTCTGGTTCAACACATGCAAATCCATACATGCAATTCACCACTATAGAACTAAGGGCAAGAATCACATGATCACCTCAACAGATGCTGAAAACATCTGTTAGATGTTTGACAGCATCTAACACCCGTTCATGTTAAAAACACTGCAGAGAATCGGAATAGAAGGAACTTACCTCAACATCATTAAGGCAATATACAATAAACCCAAAGCCAACATCATGCTGAATGGGGAAAAACTGAGGGAATTTCCTTAAAATCAGGAACAAGACAAGGATGCCCACTATCACCACTCCTTTTCAATATAGTCCTCGAGACTCTTGCCAGAGCAATAAGACAAGAGAAGGATATCAAAGGAATTCAAATAGGAAAAGAACTGAAATTATTTCTATTGGCAAGATTATAAAGACCCAAAAAACTCAACCAAAAGACTTCTAGAGCTCATTAACAAATTTAGCAAAGTAGCGGGATACAAAATCAATCTAAAAAAATCAGTACCTTTTTTATATTCCAACCACGAATATACTTAGAAAGAAATCCAGAAAACAATATCACTCACAATAACCTTGAAAACAATAAAATACCCAGGAATATACCTAACCAAGGAGGTCAAAGACCTCTACAATGAAAATTATAAAACACTAAAGAAAGAAATTTAAGATCTTAGAAGATGGAAAGATCTCCCTTGCTCTTGAATAGGCAGAATAAACATTATCAAAATGGCCATTCTACCAAAAGTGATCTACAGAGTCAGTGAAATCCCTATCAAAATACCAATGTCATTCTTCACAGACCTAGAAAAATCAGTCCTAAATTTCATATGGAGAAACAAAAGACCCAGAATAGCCAAAGCAATTCTAAGCAAAAAGAACCCTGCAGGAGGCATCACAATTCCTGACTTCAAATTCTTCTCCAAATTCTGCAATCAAATTTTTTTGTGTGTTGGTGGCCTAAACACAAGAGTCTTCATGCAAATGTCGTGTGGAATGCAGGTAACTGGAAAGGACATCTCATACTTCCGTTTCAGTTTCAGTTAATGCTTAACCCAGAGAAAGCGTGTAGGACTAAGCATCACAAATCATACAGGGGCGCTGGTATTTGTTTATTTGTTTTCCTCCTCAATTGAAAGAAAGGTCACTGACAATTCTTTCCCTACATGAGGGAAATTGTTTCAAATAATCACTCCATGTTAAAAAATGATTTTGAGGCAAATAAAATATTTAAGCCATAAAGTTGGAATGTAAAACAATATCACCGAGATAAAAGAAAATGCCTGTTTATATAGAAAACAGACTCAATATTTTCAATGAGAAAAAGACAACAGCATTCAGGAGAATTTTAATATCCCTTCAAAGACAAGGTACAAAAAAGGGTGTGTTGTCTTTACCCTTGCATGTACTCAACATCTAAGCACTGAGCTCCCAAAGGGCAAGTGTAATCTGACTGAGTAGAAACAAAGAGAAGGGCAGGGGCACCTACGGAGTTCACAGAACATGTCTATGCTAAGCAAACGGGCCACGTACAGAGAAGATTCAGAAGGGCTGTCGACTTTTGGTCTTTTCGGGGTGCTTAATTTGAAATTTCAAAATCTATAAGCCCCATTAAAATCCCCGAGCATCTCTGTAGCAGAATTTGCTGATACAAAACCAGCACAAAAATCAAAGCATCACCCCCTTCAATGGAGTGTATATGGCTGCTTTGGGCATTAACACCCCAGTTCAGAAATCACAATGATAATTAGTGGAGCTCACAGCCAGCCGAAGTGTTTCCAGCGATCATGTAAAGGTGTGCCGGGGTGAAAGAGGGCAAAGATGACAGTGATTCTCAAACTTGATTTTTTCCAATAAAATACTATAAAGAACAGCATTTATGCATTCGTTTGTTCCAAGAAATATTTACTAAGCATCTGCTTTGTACAAAGACTAGGGTGGCCCATCAGTAAAGTTCCTATCCTTTGGAAATTTATATCCAAACAATAGCAAGCAAGTTACTATGAAATAGAAGTAGGAGGTCTCCTCACCCGCTCTGATGCCAAGACAGACCGTGAAGTATATTTGTGCAATATCTGATCTTCATATCACAGTCCAAGAAATGCTGGACTACAGCATGAATGCTAGATCACAGTGTCGGGGGAACAAAAAAATCACAACTTAAAGTCATTCTTAATGGTGAGAGAGTGTTACCATGGGTATAGACATATTGAGAACATGCTCTTTGTAATTATTTACTTTGTAATTGTTTACATGTGTTTCTCCTAAATAGACAGACCTGAAAGGAGACTCACAACAATACTGAGGTCAGGGAAGCCAGCGAGTTTGCAAATGGCATAGGGCATTTTGGATTTTTCACCACCTGCATGGTATTTCCTTTACAATTCACACTGGCTTAAGCTTGAAAGTCTACTGTGCTTTTAAAATGTTCAAGACAGTCTGTGAAGGTGTTGGACTGAGTTCTAAGCCTCACATTCCATTGCCTTGTGAGCGTCTAACATTCCATGACTTTTGTGATCTGTACTCCTGGTCTCCACTCTGCAAGTAAGCAAGACAGGTTTTTATTTGTATTCATCTGGACAATGTGCTTTAAAATCCCATGCCTCTACTGACGCGTGGAAACTGGGAGGCGAAGCGTCTGGAAGCCTGAGCTTCAGAAGAGCGTGGTGCTTCTCCTTGGAAGTGAGGAAAAGCTTCCAGCAAAGATCAGAGGGCAAATGGGGTGATTTTGAAACTTAACAGGTCTTCCCATTCCAGATGCCTTGGGAAGGAGAAGGGGGTGGGGAAGTGGAGAGATGGGGGAAGGGCCGAAAGATGCCAAGGAAGAAGACAGAGTCAAACCTATTCAGATTGTGCAAATTCAGAACAGCAGCAACGAAAAATCCAACGGAGGCACCGCTGGTGTTGCCCGAATTCCACTCTGAGACTCATCAATATTCAGCATTTTTTGGTGATTATTTTACAGACATGATGTCATTGTTTCAGTGTTTTACTAATCACCAATGACACAACTGCCAGAGAGCTGAGTTACAATGCCGTGATGTCATGAGTGGAAAATGTCGAATGTCGGATGGCGGTGTTGGTGGGAGGAATGAGGTTCAGATGAAGGTCAAGGCATTTGGCTTGAATTTTTAATTTTGTTTCATTTTATTTTATTTTATTTTATTTTACTTGTGGTGAAACAAACCCAGACATTGGGGGGGGATGGGTTCTATGCCCTAGGACCATATTTAAGAACTCACCATTTTATGGTTTTAAAAATACCCATAAAAAGTAAAGCTTCTGCAATGGGAATCTTAAGAGTGAATAAAATCCCAGACGTTCCAACAGAAACAACCGTCTTCTCTTTGACCACTCCAGGTCGAGACATTCCTTGAGTTTCTCACCACAAAGCAGACCAGGTTGGCAAGGGGGCCGGCAGCCCCTCTGTCCTCCTGTGCAGTGTCCTGTAACAGCTGCCCCCACTAACACCCTTCCCGGTGATGGATGTGCACTCTGTGGAGAGAAGCCCGGGCAGAGGCAGATGTTCTCCATGCGGAGGTGACCCATGTCTGTGATCTAAGGCTGTAGAGGAGCCGCCAGTGCCCTGTGATGAATGGGGCAGAGCCTCATCTGCCATCGGGAGGGTCCTGGGCTGTGTAAACCTCAGGCCCTTGGTGTGGAGGTCTGCTTAGGAGCCGCTCTTCTTTTTCCTTCCTTCATCCCAAGCCCGAGTCCTGCTTCCAACGTGTCCTCTCCTCACCTTATTTCATCTCAGCTTTAGCTGATCTAATTACAAGCTTGATCAAGGACACCCGTTCCTCCTCCCTGCTAAGACAGCGATCCACTCACTCCTCTGCAGATCTCCAAAGGGGACCTCTTGAGATTAATTTGGATTTGGAGCAGTTGGGGAAGTCACAGAAAATCAGAGACCATGAAGGAAAATCGATGCCCTGAACGGTCTCATGAAGAATCCCAGGGACACACGCAGCAGCCTCTGTTTCTTGATTTTCTTAATCACAACACTGAGTATCAAGAGCGCATTTCATTGAACTGCACGTACTGTGCGTTCTTCAGCAGAAAGGAGCAAAATAAATAAGAATGGTATAGATTGAGAGAGGTGGGTGACTGAGAAGTGGATTCGCTGATTACTGAATATCTTTGTTACTCAAAGAAATTCTCTGAAATAAGACAGACTACGAATATAGAGAGATGTATACCTCAAGAAATTCCTCCTTTCAGATGTGTGTAATCGTGGCAGCAGATACATGGCGATATGTTTGGTGCGATGTGTACTTGAAAGTAGGGCTATTTAAAACCCCCTCATCCCACCCACAAAACTTTCTGCGAGGAGTTATAAAAACACAGTGGCAGGTCTCTGAGAACTGCCAAGCAGAATAGATTGGAATAATAGTACTCAAGTGCCTTGGATAAATCACAGGTATTTTTAAATGTGATTAAAATAAGTCAAGGTATAGCCGGGCGTGGTGGCGCATGCCAGTACTTTGGGAGGCGGAGACCGGAGGATCCAGGTTCGCGGCCAGCCTCAGCGCGCTCGCTCTCTCTCTCTCTCTCTCTCTCTCTCTTTCTCTCTCTCCTTAGTGAGGCCCTCCGCAACTTCGTGAGACCCGGTTTCAAAATAAAGTATAAAAAATAGGGCCGGGGGTATAGCGCGGAGGTAGAACGCCCCGGGTTCAATCCCTGGTACCGCAAAAAAAAAAAAAAATAAGTCAAGGTATGATTCTGAAATGTAATTAGGCAAGAGGAATATCCCATTTAAAGGGACAATGTATGTCTAATAAAGAAGCTATTTTTTATAAAAAGCATAAATCTCACATTTCAAAAGAGTCTTTTTAAATTGGGAAATAACTTGAGTTCATGCATCACTTCGGAATAAAAATTATTTCATTGTTCGAGAGCACAGAATTATAATGGTCAGAGCACCTGTTAAAAAATTAAAATAGATGAATACAACGGTAACTGTTTGGCTAAAGTGGTGGCTATAGACCTCCGTTTGCTACCCCTTCTCCATGATCCAAGATGGTTCTCATAAAATTAGATACATTCTTACAGATGGGTCATAAGTTTAATTTCTTTTTTTCTCCCATGGTAGAACCCAGGGGTGTTCTACCTCTGTTCTATACCCCAGAACTTCTTTTTATTTTTAGCAGGGTCTCAGTAAGTTGCTGAGGGCCTTGTTAAGTTTCTGAGGCTGGCGTCAAATATGTGATTTTCCTATCTCAGCCTCCCAAGTACTGGGATTAAGGGAGCGTGCTACCACACACAGAAGTTTACGTTTTGTGTAAAGGTTGTTGTTAATCTACTGCATGTATGTTTTTTTATATCATCCTATGATAAGGCAAGGAAGGCCTTTGCTGCTCACAGAAAATCTAAGTAGTGTCCTGTCCATAGACTCAGTCATCAATATACATAATATTTAAGTCTAAATTAATGCAAAAAATCTCAGATGAACCGAATACCCCAATTTTAAATAAAGACCGTGTCCTCAGGGCCTCCCCTAGCAGCCAGCTGCCCGTGTATCAGGCATCTGGGTGGGGCTACGGCACAGTAGGCTGACTACAGATAATGACCATGTGCTGTGTATTTCAAAAAGCGACAGGAAATAATCTTCAACATTTTCACCATGAAGAAAAGGTAAATGTTTGAGTATATAGAAGTATTCATACTGATTTGAACATTGTATTATATATACATGCATCAAAACATCATATGGAGCCCCATAAATAGGTATGATCTTCATGTCTCTATGTATTGCCTTTAAATTTATTTTTTAAATGCTATAATCTTGGAGAGGGGTGCATAAAGCCTAGAACAGCTCACTTAATTTATCTGTGTATGTGCACATGCTTGTGTGTCCTATCATTTTCCACTTCTAGATTAGGTGTGGTAGTGACATCCTGTGTTTTACAAAGGATGATCAATCAGGGAAGGTTATGAGAATATTGATCAATGCCTTTGTATTGGCCATCATGTATTGTCACTTTTATAATACTATCTCAGGAGACTTTTTTCTCATTAAATATTCAAAGTCTGTGTATATATATATATAGATAAGACTTATTTCCTTGTAATAAAACAATTGATTTTTTTATGGTAATAGGGATTTAACCCCGGGGCATTCTACCTCTAAGCTACACCCCAATCCTATTTTTAATGTTTTTTAAACAGGGTGTCGCTAAGTTCCTGAACACTGGCCTTGAACCTGCCATCCTCTTGTCTTGACCTCCCAAGCACTGGGATTACAGGTGTGTGCCACTGTGCCTGGCCAACAATTGATCTTAAACAACAACAACAAGAAGACAGGACGCACCCTCAGCCTCCTCCACTCACTGAGGCACCACTCCTTCACAATATTCCTGTTTGCTTGTCAGTTGGCCAGGATGTCAGCAGTACTATCATTCTAAAACATAAATGTAAGGTTTTTGCATTCTACACAAATGCCTATTATATAAGGAATTGGAAGGAAGGAACAAAGGAAAGAAGGAAGGAAGGAAGGAAGGAAGGAAGGAAGGAAGGAAGGAAGGAAAGAAGGAAGGAGAAATTTAAAAGCATTGAAGTATATTTTAAGAGAATAGAAAATTCACAAACGCACTTTAATGACATTATTTCCCAATTCCCCTTTGATACCCATCAATAAATGTGGTAAATAAACAACCAACCCAATAAAATTGCTTTATC
>PVJS01009576.1:0-50043 GCA_004027185.1 Glis glis
AGAGAGAGAGACAGAGAGAGAGAGAGAGAGAGAGAGAGAGAGAGCTGAGGCTGGCCGTGAACCCGGATCCTCCGGTCTCCGCCTCCCAAAGTACTGGGATTACAAGCGTGCGCCACCACGCCCAGCTAGACTACTTTTATATATCTCTAGCAGTAGTAAGACATGACTTCCTAAATAGTGTTCTGTTTTCATAGGTATATAAAAGATGATTTCATGTGAATGAATTTGATCAAGCAAGTTCAAGGTAAACAGGTCTCTTTACAATCGAATTTCTCAAGGCCTTTCATATGTTTGTGTGAATTGTGAAACTTCAGGACAGGAACAGGGTATGGAGTGTTCTGCAAACAATGGACAAAAGAATTCTTTTTTAAAGTAGTCAGCTAATGGTCTGAGGAAGCTTTTCAGGAATGCTGGCTATTGGGATAGAAGCTATGAGCTCCACATTAGAAACTTTCCTATTTTTTTCTCCAAAAAATAACGCTTAATTCACAATCAGGAATTAATCTATAGAAAACACAAGTGTAATTACCCATTAGTTGAATTCATTAATAGGTTTCATCTCTGAGCTTGGGCCTCAGTCCTGTCACTTCCTGGCTATGTGTGTACTTTGTAAGTCACTCAATTCCTCTGAGTCTCAGTTTGCTTGCCTAGAAAGTGGAGAAAATTATCATTTCTTACAGATTGTGCAAAGAGTAAAATAATGAATGTAAAAGTGACCTTTTAAATTGTAAAAAAAAGTCTGTTCCTATGCATAAGCTAAACCTATTTATCTTGATAGAAGAGAAAATAGACATTTATACTGGAAAACTTTATTAGATGAAATGATTTTCATAAATTGGTTAATAAAATCAACAAGGAACAATAAAGGTAGATACATTGTAAATTCTGAAAATGTTTTCAGTCTTTCACCACTCTACTCCAGCACTGTATGAGCCATGATATTAGCTCTATTGTATTAATGTATGTGTTCTATTAACTATTGTATTCATTCTATTCAATTAACTGCTAAAACAAAATTCAAAATAACAGTGACAAAGCAGGGCGTGGTGGTGCAAACCTGTAATCCCAGTACTTGGGAGGCTGAAATGGGGAATCACAGGCTCAAGGCCAGCCTCAGCAAATTAACAAGACCCTCAGCAAATTTGTGAGACCCTGTTTCAAAATTAAAAAATAAAAAGGGCTAGGGATGTAACGTAACTTGGAGGTAGAACACCACTGGATTCAATCCCCCAAATAATAGTGACAAGATACAAATTTATTTCTCTTTTGTGTACATATCTGAACATGAGCAATGGAGGAATAGCAGTGTTAGGGCCTAAGGCTCCTTCTCCCTGGTTGTTCTGCCAGTACTTGAGAGTTGTCTTCACTCACAATGACCCGGAAGGAGGGGGAAGAAAAAGGTAGATGAACACATCACTCCTGCTCGCGTCATATTGGCAAAATTTAGATGACCACAACTAGCTGCAAGAGAGGCTAATAATGATGATCGTGTATCCAGCTGAAATTTGAAGGTTTTCTCAGAAAAGGAAAAGAGAAAGAACAGATAGTGAAGGAGCACAGCCAGTCTCTGCTACAGTCATTGTATCTAATTAAAATTAACATTGAGATCCTGAATATTCTGTTATTATTTGCCCTAAATTTCAATTTCAGTAAGCATTCCTCAAATAATTGTTTTCTATAATAAACCTTTGGAATAGAAAAGTTGCAGGGCATGATGTTTGCCTTCTTTTTAAAATACATCAATCTAACTTTCTTAGTATAAATCAGAGCGGTCTCCACATCATTAATTTTCCAAGCAGTTATATTGTTAATAATCATCTCTGTTGATTCTGAGTTAATTTGGATGAAAAGACGTGAGTGACTCAACTCAGTCAACATAACCATCCCAGCACAGGGTAACAATTGAGCAGTGGATAATCAGAGTTCTTTCTCAAGGATCCTTGCTATCTCTACTGTTATATTCCCCATTAGTTCTAGTTCAACAAAAATAAAGCAGTCATTTAACAAGTTAGGACTGTATTTGGGATGTTTTATTATCATTGGTTCTTATAACTTTTCCATATGAATGCTTTCGATATACTCATTTAAAAATGAGTATCTAGCTAGGTAAGCATGGTGGCTCATGCCTGTAATCCCAGTACTTGGGAACTGAGACAGGCGAAGCACAGGTTTGAGGCCAGCCTCAGCAACTTAACAAGACTCTGTTTCAAAATAAAAATAAAACAGGGCTGGGGGTGAAGGTTAGAGAGGTAGAACACTCCTGGATTCAATCCCCAGTACCAGCAAATAAAAATAAAAATATAAATGAATAAATAAAAATGAGTATCTGAGCCAGGCAGCATGGTGCACTCCTAAATCCCAGCTACTCAGGAAGCTGAGGCAAGAGGACTGCTTGAGGCCAGGAGTTCACGGTCAGCCTGAACAATATAGAAAGATCCCATCTTCAATAAAAATGAGTATGATTATTAAAAATTAGTTTTCTGAGCTCATCAAGGTTCTATTGTTTGTTCAGAATCACACAGTAAAGCCAGGATTTGCAACATATCTGTCTCATTTCAAAGCCATCATTACTGCTCCATTTAAAATAACTAATTCATCCCAGTTGGCCATGAACTTTCCAAGTTTTAGGACTAAAAACCCCCATGGCAGGAATCCTATTCAGTCTCAGGCAAATTGGGTCAGTTGGTCACATTAAAACCTCTATCACATAGGCCAAAGCCGCCCGAAAGTATCTCACCATCTGAAACTTCTTCGCTTAGAAAAGACAAGAAGTAAATTATTTATAATAAAATTTGGAGATCTTTGCTCTAGAGTATGAGCTCATACAATTTTCATGGTAGGAAATACATCTATAAGTTTATTAATGTATTTTTAAAAACCAATTATATAAATATGTCCTCCAGGGAAAACAGGAAAAGTACTTAAGTTGTTTAGAACAAAACAAACTACTAATCAAATTGTCCTCTGATTAGCACTATTGAATAGACCTTTCTAAAAATGTTCTAAATCTGTACTATCCACTCTGGCAACCATTAACCACAAGTGACCATCAAGCATTTGATGTGTAGCTAGTGCAACTAAGAAACTGAACTTCCAATTTTATTTAATTTTAATTAATGCTAATAGCCACATATAGCTATTAGTGATTATACTGAACGGCACAGCTCTACAAAAACAATCTTTATATAAAGGCTTTATGCCATGTAATTTGTGGGGCATATTTAGGTTGGGGAAATACTGACAGACAGAGGGAACTTGAATTGAGTCCTATTAACATGTAAAAATGATAGTTCAAGCATTAACTCTAAGAAATTCGAATTGTATGTGAATGTGTGTATGTGTGTGTGCTATTTAAATTGGGGGTGGGGTTGCTAATGCTGAGTGCCCAAAAAATATCTTTCACCCTTCTCAGAAGCAAAAAGCCTTTATTTAGTCTCATTTGTTCAGAGAGAATGGCCCATCGCTCTGGAAAATAAAACTGATTCTATAATGAATGGAAAGTAACATAATACATAGAGGAAATTACATTTCATTCATAGTCAACAGAGGGAGGGAAAAATAGAGATTTCCTTGGTCCCTGCTATTCTAAAACCTGGAGCAACTACAAGGCCGTGTCGCTGAGCTTTTTGAACATCTAGAAAAGAACTCATTATGAACTTTAAGAAAACCAGCAGTTCCCTGAAAGGAAGCTCAGTTGGGATGCTGCAACAGGCTATTAAAAAATGATGAATGGGAAAGAGAAATGCTTTCTACATAATAATTTGTCATTTTATGTATATCTCACTTATTAATGCACCTCAACAAAGCCTGTATTACTGTTAGTCAAAAATTATTAAGAAGCACCATCCACCTTTTGATACTAAATAAGTCTTCCAACCTAGTTTTTTTTTAATTGAGATAATCTGGTTCTTTCAACTATCTTATCACCAGCTTCACAAGTATTTTAATTTTCTATTAGCTGTCATCTCAATTTACTTTAAAACATAAAAAACTGTTACACTCTTCTTAATAATCCTCCTTCACATTTATTACATTATATAATTCAAGAGCAGTTCTAAAATATTACATTTATTTAAAATGGAGGATACAGATAATTTTTTCTTTAATATTTCATGAAATGAACATTTTCTCCCAAGATTAGATAGGAAATATTTCCAAAAAAGAACCATTAAAATAAATGAAAGTGCTCCAGAACAACTTTAGAGGAAAAAGAACTAACGCACAAAATTTCAGCAACCTGTAAGTGTCCAAACCAGTTATTTTACAATTTTTTAAAATAGATGATATTCCAACTCTAAAATTTCTATATTCCTAGAATCCAGAGAATGAACCTAATTATTTTTCAATGTTAATTCTCACATCTGCATTGATGAGATTATAGTAGATGGAAGATCTTCAAAAAGAGGATCTGGGGTATTATGCTATATCCCATTACATCTCATCCTATCTCTGGTCCCTGATGAGTGTTCAGTAAATACTTTTTCTTACAAGTTTGCTTTGTTTCCTCTGCAATAGCTCCTCTTTTGTGGAGCCAGTCAATCTCATCTAGGTTTTACTTAAAAGTAAAAAGCCTTTTTAGTGCTGGTGAACAATGAGAAATAAAAGACTAAACTCCCAATGTGGAGAAAATATATTAAGTCCCATCAAGTTTTGGAAGCTATGTATAGTTTATCAGGAGCAGCACATGTAAGTAAACTGAACCTCTCTGTGTAAACAAATACCACCAAAAGAAATCAGAGAGAGGGCAGGACACCTTAGCATAGTGATTTCTCAGACTGGGGAGTTGGAAGATAGGGGCAGATTCTCAGAAAATTGGGTAGAGGACCACAGATATGAAATATGAAGCATATTTAATATAAATCCATATTTGGAAAATTAAAGAAAGACAAATTACAGGCAGAAAATTCTTGACTGATGTTGAATGATTGAGGAAAAAAAGTCAGAAGTGGGTCTGAGTCGATCTGTGAAGACGTTTCAGAAATATTTGCACATTTTTAGCTGGGCGTGGTGGCACTCACCTGTAATCCCAGTACTTGGGAGGCTAAGACAGGAGGATCACAGGTTCAAGGCCAGCCTCAACAATTTATTAAGTTCCTCTGAAACTTAGACCCTGATTTGAAATAAAAATAGAAAATAGGGCTGAGAGTGTAGCTCAGGGGGTAGAATGCCTCTAGGTTCAACCCCAGTACCACCAATAAAATAAAATAAAATAAAATAAAATAAAGAAATATTTGCACATTGTTTACACATGGCTCTTCTGCTGTCTGAAAACGGAAGTGCAGCCTTAAAGAGGAAGCAGGGTGAGGAACAGAAACCATAAAGTAATTAATATGTATCAGTCACATGCCAGATGTTGGAATTTTGTCCTGCCAACTTCACCAAATGTTGGGTGGTTCTCTTTATCTGACCACGTGCACACCAAGACCTGTTCCTATATCTACACACTTTAGGTTCCCAAGAGTACAGCTCAAAGGATTGCCCCAGCTAGGTGCACACCAGCCAAGTGCACACTCTTATTCCTGGCAAAGGCGTCCCTTGAGCTGGCTTTCTATTTTAATGAGTCAGATTTTATAGGATGCAGAAACATGGAGAATGTCTTACACCATTCTCCCATAAGCCAGATCCTCTCTGTTTTCCTTCCAATAGGTTCTGACACGGGTACACGGAGCCCTCCAAAGCTGATTGCATAGCCTGTTCCCATACCTTGGAGGCCCTTCCACCAGAGGCCACATGGCTGCTACTTGTTTCCTGACTTCACTGAGGCCTCTGCTCAAATGAAACCTCATCAGGGAGGCTTTCCCTAACCACCTTGCCTAAAATAGCACCTTTCCACTCACTGTGTCAAGTCACCCCTCCAGTATCACCTCACTCTATTCATTGCACAGTATTTTTCCTCATAGCATGTATTACCACCTGATATGTTATTACATTGTATTATGTGATGTGTGTATGTGTGTGCGTGTGAATATGTGTGTGTAAGTATGGATTTGGTCTACTAGCTAGTATGCAAATCCATGAAGGCAGAGACAATGTTTTAGACATTATTATATCACCAACAGTTTTAGGCACATACCAGACACTAAATAAATATTGGTGGAGTGGATGAATGGGACCAACTTTTTTTTTAATAGTTGAATAGTAAAATATGGAACAGAAAAGGTATAATTGTGCCAATACTTCCAAAATCACTGCTCTTGGGATGATACTATTATACGTGCCTGATGCCTTGTACCTGATTTTTTTTTTCAAAAGGGAACTGTGGCTGCCAAAATGGACAGTTCCTGAATCATTTGAAATGGTTTCTCACAGCAACCAAAATGTGAAAAACTCTGGAAAAGATGGGGTCAGATCATTGATATTTTAAATGTGTTCTGGGATCAATTTTTAGTTTATGAAACTCAGGCTATCTTAGGAAAAGTGGCATTAAGAAGAAAGTCCCAGATAATAACAAGATTTTTTTAAATGTATAATGCATATTCTCTGGTAATATAAAATCAGGGAAAATTATGGTCCCTGACATATAAAAAGAGAACACATTAGTGTTAATTTTATGGGTCTGTAAAAACAGAGAATCAAGTTTTTCTTTTGCTCACTAAAGAGACACATTAAATCGCCATTATAATGGTGAGAGTATAACATTCATTCCTTTGGTATTTCCCCTTTCTCATCAGTTATAATCATCAAAGCAGTGATCTCATACGATCTGACATGATTTCACATAGTCGAATCACACCCAGCTATTATTGTTTCTCAGTACTTGTAGTTTCTCTTAGATGACAGGTGAAAGGAATTTCAGCAGTTTTGATTATAATGTATGCACTGAATTCCATTATAATGTACAGACTGAATGAAGGCCAATACCCAGGGAAGAGAACTTCTCAGTTCACAATCCATGGACCTTTGTTCTTCTTTTAAACGATCATAACCAATTTCACCTCTGGTGAAGAAATATCATAGCGGAAGTGCCTCCATTTCCTAAAAGTAGCTGTCCCTAAAATTCTGGCAAACTATTGTAGATGCCTTACCCTAACGTTCCACAGAAAAGAGCAAGTTGTACATTTGAATTATTATCATTAAAGCCGGGCGTGGTGGCGCACGCTTGTAATCCCAGTACTTTGGGAGGCGGAGACCGGAGGTCCGGGTTCACGGCCAGCCTCAGCTCTCTCTCTTTCTCTCTCCCTGTCTCTCTCTCTCTCTACTTAGTGAGGCCCTCCGCAACTTCGTGAGACCCAGTTTCAAAATACAGTATAAAAAATAGGGCCGGGGGCGTAGCGCGGAGGTAGAACGCCCCTGGGTTCAATCCCCGGTACCGCAAAAAAAAAATTATTATCATTAACAGTTATCAAAGTTCTGAGTATCTTCATCATGGAGGAAAATCATCTGTCACCTCATTACTGATCCACGTGTGGACTGTAACAGAAGAGGGGGCATCTCTCCTGTGGATGCTTCAACAGTATCATCTCAGGGGTAGTTTAGTCTCACCTGATATTCTGTGCAATTAAGTTGCAAATGGTTATCATGAAGGCAAGAAATTCACATTTCAGTCTAATAAAAACACAGAAACTTTCCTTAACTAAGGAACTGAAATCCTGCTAATGAGAATATTCATCTATTCTGAGTCAGCAGTATATCTGCTTATTTAATTACCTAATATATCTTTATCTGCTGATTCCAGCTCCCCTCATATGCATAAGTACACATCACCCTCATGAATCCTGTGCAGCTCTGAAGAGTGAATTATTTCCAAGCAAAACACTACAAGTGTAGGTGACATGGCTGAAGGATCTCTAAAATACTGATCAAGAAACTTAACTACTATGTATGACTCTGGACAAGTTATTTTTCAATTAATGTTCCATGAGCAGCATGGTTGACACCCTTTTAGAATATAAAAATGACTCTAATGATAGCCTTGACTTCAAGTCAAGGAGATGGGTACAATGTAGAATATGTGTACCTCTACAGTGTCACAGAAGAAAAATAAGATATGGCCACAGAATTATAACATGATTATATTTACTTCCACAATAAGACATACTTTAAGTGTTAATATTCTTTCCATCTTTAACCATGGTTTCAAAAAGTTCAGAACGCCTATCTAAATATTTCATGCCACTGGTCCATAAAACTCCCCTTGGCTGATACTTTGGTGGTACTTATAGAGAGAAAGTGCACAATAGATTTAGATTTTTAACAACCATGTGGTTCGCAACACAGCGGGTAGACAACACAAGGTTCTGTAGCAGCCACCAGGGTGTCTGTGAATCATTCACTTGCATACTACTGCCAACCAAGATCATGGATGACAGTCTCCAACTATCTCTGCAACTTTCTGATTTCTATAAAGCTAACAGCAGTTTTCTTTGACTTTTGTTGACCCAGCCTTCCCAGTGGTGCTTCATTTCCCTTAAGTCCACTCTTGCTTGAAATAACTAGGGATATTTTGTTTTCTTGACCAAACTTTGACTTATACAATGTTATATTTCAAATATTTTTAAAGTAAACAAAACAAAGGTTTTTCTTATATAGTTTATTATACCAATTAATACAGTGGTGACATTCAATATTCCTGTAGTCTCCATAATAATCTAGCTTTGTATAAAGATTTGTAATTTTCAAGATGCATTCATATTCATTGTCTCATTTAATGGCAGATTTCTTGTTTTTCACAACCATTTATTTCTTAAAACACAGAATAGTAATTCTCTAAAATTGCAATTTACAAAGTCCTTTTATCTTGATTAATTCTACCAATATTGCCCTAAGGCAAGTTTTATTATTTTCTCCATTTGTAGCTGAGAAAAATCGAACTTATTTATACTACAATTTATATTATTTGCGTGAGCAAATAAATAGTGTCTGCTGGCATTTCTATGTAGTGACAATGTATTTATGTGTGTATTTCAGTCTATCTTAACTTTGAATATCTTCCTAGTATTTTAAATTGTGAACTAGATTTGGCATGGATGTCAAGAAAGTATGAATATTTTAAATATAAAAGAATTTTTAAAATTCATTTTGGCCTTTTGATCTAAGCTAATAATCCTATACATATAAAATAGCAAGTTAGAACAAAATTATATTTATAATAGTAAGTTAGAAGAAAACTATATTCCAGTTCTCTACACTATTCAGACTCTGGGTGAAATGACTTTAACTTAGAGATCAAAAATTCTGAGCCGGGAGTGGTGGCGCACACTTGTAATCCCAGTACTTTGGGAGGCGGAGACCCGAGGATCCGGGTTCGCGGCCAGCCTCAGCTCTCTCTCTCTCTCTCTCTCTCTCTCTCTCTCTCTACTTAGTGAGGCTCTCCACAATTTCGTGAGACCCGGTTTCAAAATAAATTATAAAAAATAGGGCCAGGGGTGTAGCGCAGAGGTAGAACGCCCCTGGGTTCAATCCCCGGTACCGCAAAAAAAAAAAAAAAGAAAAAAGAAAAAGAAAATTCTGCAAGGATCAACCAAATTAGTAAGAACTCTTTAAAGGATATTAAGTATGAGAGAAATATAAGAGGGGAATGAAAATTCAAAAACCATATGTAGTCATCTCAGTCTCTCAGGAATGAGCCCTAATTCTGGTTGGAGGGAAAAGACACTAATATTTTGGGGCACATTAGTTGATTTAATGATTATAAATCAGCTGATAAAATACTTCAGGATAGTTATTATCTCCATTTTTACAAATCAGAGAGCCAAGGAAAAAATTCCATCTGTGTGTGAAGGCCTCTAGCTTCTCTTATCCCTCTGACTACTCAACTGTTTGGAGGTGTTCTGTAAATTATCTGACAAATGAAGGGTTTTACCATTTTGAGAAGTCGAGTTGTTTATCAAAAGTCTTAGGAGACAATTCTCAATGTGTTTCTTACAGTTCTGCATGGTGTGTTCTAAACAGAGACATTGACAACATTTATTCTAGATTCTCTTTTTCGGGATGTTTGTATAGCCAACAGTCTTGGATGTTGGGACAGAGGGAGGATTTGCTTATCCAAGATAATAAAAATAATGTTCTTCTCTGAAGCAAAAGTTAGGCAGGCTTTCTGGCAGTCCCCTTACAAAAGATTCACATTTCCTAAAATCAGCATTCATCAGCTATGACGCAAACTGCTATGATTGCTCTGTGTCACCTTCCTGGGACTTGGGAGCACTCAGAGAAACACATTAGCATGAAGCTCATGCTGTCTGCTTGCTGTGGATAATAAAGTGTTTGTCTCTGTTACCGGAATCTCATGTCTTCTGCCAGTCTCCTCCATAGCAGGATAACTTGTTAGCATGAAAGTGGCATAAAATCTCAAACCCTCTGCAGTTTTTGATACATGGTTGATTAGTTCAATAGGCAAGATCAAACCTAGACATGTCTAATCCAAAATCTGTTAGCCAGTACATGACAGTAAGAAGATATCTTGATGCAAGAAAATTGACTAGCATATAAATGTGGGTGGTGAAGCAGTGCTGGAAAATGATGAAGCCATTTAAAAATTTGTTTTTTATTCTCCTTGAGATTCAAGCATACGCTTCTGCATGCAGTTTCCTGTTGCCATGGACTCCCTACATCACTCAGGAAGGACTTCCGGTAAATACTACCTGAACTCCGCAGTGGACTCCCAAACTCAATGTCCCTGTCCCTGAGGAGTCATACTTTATTAGAGATCTTTGCATTGCTACTTTCTTATTGATTTATTTCCTGGATAGGCCTAATCTTTCATTTATACTCTAATATCTTTAAGAAGAAGTCCTCTTTTATTTTACATTTTTCTTAATGACAAACACAGTGTCCCACACGGAATGGCTTACAGATAATTATTCATTAACTGGTAAGCTTCCAACGAAGACAATTTGAACATACTCTTTAGTTGTCTGTGAACCCTCTGCCTTAATTATTTATACTTGAGCATCTAAAAATATTGGAAAAAATACATGTGGATAACCTGTTTTCACGTCACATTAGTCATTTCAAATTTCATATGGCCTCCCAAATGTATCCTACTATATCTGTCTAGTACTTGCTTTCTCCCCTCACACCATTTAGCTTTCTTCCCTTCTCCTTATTCTCTGCTAATAATTTTGCCTCTAGTCTACAGCATTACAAAGACGAAGGCTGCAAGATGGCAACCCCTTCATCTTGCAGCCACCAACTGTAGTAACTTAACCTACAAATGAGCTCATCTTCTCCATTTTTCTATTACATCTGAAAAGGAAGAGTCTACATATTTTGTATAACCCATTATGTGTATTCTTTCTAACAGTATTAAACCTTGGTTTAACCCTCTCCTCTCTCTCATGCATAACCAGTCGCTCCTCTCTCTGATGGACCATCCCCATCAGCATACAAACGTGCTTTACCATCTTTACCATTTACTAGCTTTCCTGATAGGTTGTTGGCTTCATTCTTATTCATTTTGAGAACTTTTTACAGTTTATGGATCTTTGCCTTTTCTCTGAAATGTCACAATTATGCTGTTTTTCTTTAACTTGCTTATTAAATCTCAACATATACATTTTTTAAATTTTTAGATAACCAGAAATTTAGGTTACTCCATTTATTGCTTTAATTATTCATGTATCATCTAGTAAAACCTTTTTCCAATCTGAATTTTGCAAAATGATTTGGTAATTTATTTTTGCTCTGTATAGACTTTCTCAAATTTATTTATTTATATGGTATGTTAGCAGTCTATTTCTACATTTTTTTCAGATCGACAATTAATGTTTTAGTGCCATCTGCTAAATAGTTCACTATATGCCAACTTTATATATATTTAATCCCCATACATGTAGATGTGTGTCTGTATACTTATTTTTCTCCATTCATCTGTTTATATACACTTGAACAATTTTCTAGATTTGTGATATATTTTGATATCTAATAGGACCATTTACTTTCTCCTCATTCTTTTTTCACTTTTCAGGATTTTCTTGACAATTCTCTGGCATTTACTGCTACAGATGACCTTTAACATTTGCTTTTTAACTTTCATCGTAAAATCCCATTGAATTCTTTTTTATTATAGTTGCACTGAATATCATTCAAGACTTGACATTTGCAGTCTGGATATACAAAATTAAATTTTTACATCCAGAAACATGAATCCATTATGGCTCCACATTCGGGTAAATTTTTTACCCTTTAATAAAATTTTTTGACATACAGAAAGAAAGATGTAGAAGGAATATTCTATAGTGCTTCTGATATTATTCATTAACTTAGATTACTCAAATTTAACTCAAAATTAGACGCAATATAATTTCAGAAGCAACACAGAAAATTGCTGAGAAATCTTTTTTTTTTTTTTTGGTGCTGTGGATTGAACTCAGGGTCACTCTACCTCCGAGCTACACCCCCAGCCTTATTTTATTTATTTTTTTTTTTTGGAAACAAGGTCTTGCTAAGTTGCTGAAGCTGGCTTTGGACCTGTGATCCTCCTGTCTCAGCCTTCCAAGTACTGGGATTACAGGCATTTTCTGAGCAGAGAATAAAATTGGAGGAAGTATTATCTTTCAGCTGGTTGTCCTCACCAAGCACACACACACACACGCACACACACACACGCACACACACACACGCACACACATACACGCACACACACACACTCCCCAACCCATCCCACACACACCCCACTGGGCACCTAAACTAGACCCCACTTTAAGGAGTGTGATCACCAGGACTCTCTTCTTTGGCATGCTTTGCTATTGCCATCGGTTCTCAGTTTTTCTTTGATCTGCTTCCAATTTTTGAGGAAGACACTGAATTGTGTTTATTCCACACTCGTTATTCTGGCCCAATGACTTTGCATTTCAAAAAGTCTGATTCATCTTCATTAACACTCATTAAATCACGCCTTAGCTAATAGCATTTTGATTTAGTTAAACACCAGTAGGACATTTCTGAGGCAAATTATGCAAGAGTCTTCAGAAAGTTCCTAGCAGTTTTGAGCTCATTATCCATGAAAAGGGATAAATAATGGGTAGTTCAAGTGTCCAGCAAATGCCCTGGTCTTCAGCTTGTTATATTTTTGCACATGGTTCTCTGTGGCTCTAGTCTCTATCGCTCTTTTTCAGTCACTTGAGAGTGAGCAGTGAAGTGTCACATCTATGCACAGGAGTCAGATTTTTTATGCCATCAGGCTGTCAGTATTAGCCACAATGATAAGAATTATCATCTACTGAACACTTAATTGATTCCAAGTGCTCTTCTAACGATTTTTAAATCATTAACTTATAATAATGCCCCCCCATTTTTACACACAAGGTCCTTGAAAGAGTTTAAGCATATTGCTATAGAAAACGGCAGAGTCAAAGGGCAAACGCAGGTGAGTTGGGGTCATTCTCATTCTGTTTCCATGCTGCCCATAGGCTGCCCCTTGCCATTAAGTGGTGCTTTACCTACTGCATCAGCTACCTATGGCTGCTGCAACAAATGACCAAGTATTATACAGCTTTATACAACACAGATTTATTCTCTTACAGTTCTGCAGGCCAGAAGTTCAAGATCAATTTCATGGATTCAAAATCAAGGTATCAACATGGCCACACTCTCTCCAGAGGCTCTTGGGGAGAATCTGTTTCTTACCTCCCTCCCCTCCTGCCTTGCAGCTTCTGGTGGCTTCTGGCATTCCTTGGTGCATGGCCATATCATCCAATTTCTGCCTCTGTGCTTACATCACCTTCTCCTCTTTGTATGTGTATGTGTTTCAAAACTCCCTTTTCCTCTCTTTTATAAAGATACCTGTGATTGCATCTAGTTTCCACCTGAATAATTCAGGAAAATCTCCTCATCTCAAGATCCTTGACTGAATCACATCTTCAAAGACCCTTTTTCCAAATAAGGTCATATTTACAGGTTTCAGAAAGTAGGACCTGATATCAGTGCATATCATTATTCAATCTACGACATCTCACGTTCTAACCCAAGCAAAAGAGAGAGAAAAGTAAAGGTGAAGGTAGATTATAGCTGGGCGTGGTGGTACACACCTGTAATCCCAGTATTTGGGAGGCTGAGACAGGAGAATCACAAGTTGGAGGCCAGCCTTGGCAATTTAGTGGAGCTCTGTTTCAAAATAAAGAAATAAAAAGGTCTGGGGGTGTAGGTCAGTGGTAGAATCCCCAGTACCACACATAAAAAAGGCATATTTTTTTCTTTAAGATACTCTCATTTCAGGTATGAAATAGAGGGACCCCAATTCACCAAAATGATGAATCAAGAGAATTATACAGATACCAAAAACATATACAAGTCAAAGACAAGTTTTTTGCATTAATGCTAGAAAGTCTCAGAATTTAGTTTCATGTCTTGCAAATAGGAGATAATCAAGAAATATTTGTTGAGGGCTGAAGATATAGATCAGTTGTAAAGTACCTGCCTAGCACACACAAGGTAAATATAATTAGTTACTTATCCTACTTTTTGACAGAAAACTTTAATTTTTTAAAGAGTAAAAAATATTAGAGGATCCAAGATGGCGACCAAGGGAGATGCCACGCTGCGATCTCTCTGAGACTTGGATCTCAGTCGCCGTGAAAGCAACTTCTCGACAGGAGAAGAAAAGCAACAAAAACTTGAAGTAAACAACGAAAAGTTTGAAACACAACGGAATCAAAGCCAGAAGACAAAACAGAGGAAAGTAAAAAGCTCCAAGCGCCTTACCTAAGGGAGGGTGGCGGCGCCATATTGGCAGGACCGCGCCAGCTGCTCCCGGCATCGCGGCTTCCACACGCCGCCGGCAGAGAAGCCAGAGACCTGCTGTGAGTCCAACTGCAGATCAGCAGAGACGAAAACGAGCAGCGGCTCCTCCACACTCGAGACACCAAACGGCAGCGGCCACAGCGGCTGCAGCGGCGCCATCTTGGCAGGACCTTGCCGGTGGCTACCAGCATTGTGGCTTCAACACAAGACCAACGGAGACGTCAGCGACCTGCTGTGAATCCAGCAGCTGCAGAATAGCAGCAGTGACGGCGACCAGCGACTCGCTCCACGCGACACAGACCCGAACTGCTGCGTCGGCAGAAGCTGCAGCGGCGCCATCTTGGTCAGACCTCGCCGGCGGCTTCCGGCATTGCGGCTTCTGCAGGCCACCAACAAGGAAGCCAGGGAGCTCTTCTAGAACCAGCACTGCAGAGCATCAGCGACAAAAGTGAGCAGCAGTTTGATCCACACATGGCAGAGTCCCCAGGGCCCGGAGGCCTGACCAGAACCTGCGGCAGTGGTTGAGCCCACCCCTCCCCCAGAGATTAAGAGCAGCACTCAATGAGACCGTGAGTCAATGAGCCGCCCCAGGGAAGACCACCCAGCGCAGACACAGTGACTCGTGGGATCTGAGACTGTGCAGATTGCCCCAGCAGAAGTGGGAGTGGGGTCTGCTGTGGGACTCAGTTGACACATAGATAAGCAGACAGTCACTGGCGACATTTGGGTGGGAAAGACTTGCAGCCCGCAGTTCACAGCGCCCTTACAGAGTCCCCGGGGATTGCCACAGGACATACAGCTGTGGTACCTGGGGAAAATTGGGCCAAACCAGCCCTCTCTGTGGAAAACGTAGAGTTCCGTGTTTGCACAGAATCGAAGCAAAGCGACACCCGCTGCTTCTGTAGGCAAAGAGAGACACAAGCCCGGGGCCCCCTGCTGGTGACACCTGCCATATGTGTAGACAGAGAGAGACATAGGGACAGCCCAAGTGGAGAATGTGGAGACCCACACTTGCAGTGAGAGGGGCAATGGTGGCACTGGTTGCCTGCACAGGTAGTGAGAGACACCAGGCAATGGTCCCAATCACTGAAGGAGAACAAGAGTTGGGCCTGCAAATGGACATTATACTGAGCAAATGAGAATAACCATTCAGTAAAGGCTATTCACCTTTAAGGCTCACCTACTAGCAACTATCTACCTCCAGGATAAGAAACTATAAAGGGAGAGAGATTAGACATAGGAACCTACAGAGTGAGAGAGAGAGAGAGCTACCAAAAGCAACAAAGGTATGAACATAAGAAACCTGAAATCATGAAAAGGAAGAATAGCAAAGAAACAATGAGCCCTCCCAATCCCACAACAACAGAACCCGCCAACTCAAAAGTGCAAAGATTGCCAGAAGGACAATTCAGAACTTCAATAGAGGAAATGATACAGGATTTCTGAAAAGAATTCAGAGAGAGCCTGAAATAAAGAAAGGATCAAATAAGCAAAGATTCCAACACTCTGAACAGGAATCAAAAAGAAGCTCTGAAAGAAGTGAAAGATGCAATAATTGAAATGAAGGCATCAATACAGACCATCAACAATAGACTAGACCACATGGAAAACAGAATCTTTCTCTTAGAAGATGACCTCTCCAAAAATGAACACATAGTATATAAATTAGAGCTGACAGAATGGGAGAATATTTTTGCCAGCTACTCCTCTGATAGAGGAGTCATATCTAGAATATACAAAGAACTTTAAAAAATCACCACTAATAAAACAACCCAATCAAAAAATGGGCAAGTGAACTAAATAGACACTTCACAGAGGAAGAAATACAAATGGCCCATAAATGTATGAAAAAATGTTCAACTTCATTAGCCATCAGAGAGATGCAAATCAAAACTACCCTGAGATTTCACCTAACCCCAATTAGAATGGCAATCATTAAAACACAAACAACAACAAATGCTGGCGAGGATGTGGAGAAGTAGGTACTCTAATACACTGTTGGTGGGATTGCAAATTAGTGCAACCACTTTGGAAAACAGTGTGGAGGATCCTCAGAAGAATGGGAATGAACCCACCATATGACCCAGCAATACCACTTCTAGGTATCTACCCAAAGGAACTGAAACCAACCTACCAGACTAATACATGTGTATCTATGTTTATAGCTGCACAGCTCACAATTGCCAGACTTTGGAACCAGCCAAGGTGTCCATCAACAGATGAATGGATCACAAAACTATGGGATATGTACACAATGGAATTTTACACAGCCATAAAGAAGAACAAAATTATATTATTTGCAAGGAAATGGAGGGTACTGGAGAACATTATGCTAAGTAAGATTAGTCAGTCACAAAAAGTGAAAAGTTGGATGTTCTCCTTCATATGTGGAAGCTAGGGATAATGGGACTTAGAAGGGAACCCCAGACAGAGAAAGAGTAAACTTTAGTTGAGCAAAGAAGGCGACCTAACTGAGGGAGATGGGAGGGGAGAAGAGGGAAATACACTAATGCAAATGATGTGTACACACAAACTTATCAGAGTCAATCACTATGCTGAGCACAGAAAGGAGGGAAGGGGGAGGGAATAAGGTGGGATTTGAGGGAGGGCTAAATGAGCAATTTGTGCATGCATGCTTCTGATACCCTGACACTTATCAAAACATATAACTACGATGCACCAGTAAATGTAATAAATTAAAAAATAAAGAAAATAAATAAATAAAAAATACCAAGAAATAGGTTTAAAAGGTAATAAAATGAATTGGTAATTTAAAGGCCTATAACATTATAAATATTGTTAAGGTACTTTCAGCAAATAAAGAGTAATGTGATTTTTTTTAGTCCAATAAATTTAACGAATTTATCCTATGGTTCTCTCGCTTTAAATTATTTTGAATAAAAAAGGCATAGAATTTTTCTTCTACAATTTAGACTCAATAAGTAGAATCCTTTATATGTCCAAGTTAAAGAAGCATCCTCAAAAGCTTAATTGATTTATAAAATTGTTTGAAATTGACAAATATAAAAGCAGAGCCATGTGTAGACAAAATACAAAACCAAATAAAAGAGATCCAGCCAGTATCTACATTATCAGAGTTGTCAACGTGGAAAAGTTATTTCCCTTGAAGTATTTCCTTTGCTCAGAAAAATATGTACTCTAAAGCAAAGTTGAAAAGCATATTAATTATATTGACAGAAGACTCTGCCTTGGGAAATAAAGCTTTGTACAAATAGCAACACTATTTGTCCTAAACAAGCAATAAATATGGACTGTGGTTCAGTTTTTAAAATGTAAATCATTAAATAAATCTGCTTCAACATAAATAATTAAGTCAGTTAAGTAATGTAAAATTTTAGAAATGATTTGCAATATGATGCTGCTTTGAAGGCATTAATCCTTTACACCTCATCAGTATAAATTGAATAGAAAAGGAGTACACTCTAAAATAACCCTGAGGAAGCTTCATGGAATGTTGAATTATTACTTGTAAAAGGGGGTGAGGAGGAAGCCCTGAAAAAAGGGGAGGAAATAGCTGGCAATAAGCAACACTGATCTGAACTTTGTCCACCACATACTCAGAGATATAAGCAAAACCGTCCATGCGCAAAGTAGTAATGTGGTTAGAATGATTCAAACACATTGAGATCATAAGAGTGCTTATACTTCATAGGATTGTTGTGAATATCACATATATTATACTCAACAAGCAGTACACTCAGGGTCTCAACATTGGTAAGAGGTGATCAATGTTAACTATTGCAATAGAGAAATTCTAGTTCTAGTTTTTCAGGAACCAACCTTCTGTTTTTCATAATGGTGTGCAAATTTACATTCCCACCATTGTTGTACAAGAGTTCCCTTTTTTCTATATTATCACTAACATTTTTTAGGGCCTTCTGTCTCTTTGATAATGGCCATTCTTTTTTTAATTTATTTTATTTATTTATTTGTACATTGTAATCATACATCTTAATGAGTTTCAGGGTGGTAGAAGTATACATGTACACATGGGTCAATTAGCCCTCCCCTAATTCCCATCCCCATTCCCTCCCCCTTCTCTCCTTCTCCTGCTCAGCATACTAGTTGACTTTGTTAAGTTTGTGTTTGTACATCCTGTGTATTAGGGTGTTTCCCTCTTCCCCTCTCCCATCTCCCTCTCCCTTAGGTCACCTTATTTACTCATCTAAGATTTTCTCCAACTTTGTCTGGAGTCCCTCCTATGCCCTATTCTCCCTAGCATCCAAATATTAGGGAGACTGTCCGACTTTTCACTTTTTGTGTCTGACTAATCTCACTTAGTATAATGTTCTCTAATTCCATCCATTTCCCTGCAAATGGCATAATTTTGTTCTTCCTTATGGCTGCATAAAATTCCATTGTGTACATATCCCCTAGTTTTGTAATCCATTCATCTATTGATGGACATCTTGTCTGGTTCCAAAGTTTGGCAATTGTGAATTGTATAGCTATAAACATAGATATGCATGCATTAATCTGGTAGTTTGGTTTCCATTCTTTACGGTAGATACCTAGAAGCAGAAATAAAGAGCCTACCATCAAAGAAAAGCCCAGGACCAGAGGGTTTCCCAGGTGAATTTTATAAAACCTTTATAGAAGAACTAATCCCAATACTCCTGAATCTATTCCATGAAATAGAAAGAAACAGGACTCTCCCAAATACATTCTATGAAGCCAACATCACATTAATACCAAAACCAAATAAAGACAGCTCGAGAAAAGAAAACTACAGATCTATATCATTGATGAACATAGACACAAAACTCCTAAACAAAATACTAGCAACACGCATTCAAAACCACATCAAGAAAATCATACACCATGACCAAGTTGGGTTCATCCCAAGGATGCAAGGATGGTTCAACATACAAAAATAAAAACCCATGTAATCCACCACATAAACAGAAAAAAAGACAAAAATCACATGATCATTTCATGGCATTTGACAAAATCTAACACCCATTCATGCTAAAAACACTGCAGAGAATCAGAAGAAGGAACATAACCTCAACATCATAAAGGCAATATACAATAGGCTGACAGCCAACATCATATTGAATGGGGAAAATCTACAAGAGTCCCCCTTACAAACAAGAACAAGAGAAGGATGTCCACTATCACCACTCCTTTTCAATATAGTACTAGAGACTCTAGCCAGAGCAATAAGGCAAGAGAAGGAAATCAAAGGAGTGCAAATAGGAAAAGAGGAACTGAAACTATCTCTATTTGCAGATGACATGATATTACACTTAGAAGACTCAACAAACTCAACAAAAAGGCTTATAGAACTGATCAACAAATTCAGCAAAGTGTCTAGATACAAAATCAATCTTAAAAAATCAGAAGCTTAGCCAGGTGTGGTGGTGCATGCTTGTAATCCCATTACTTGGGAGGCTGAGATGGGAGGATCCGGGTTCACAGCCAGCCTCAGCTACTTAGTAAGGCCTCTGCAACTTAGTGAGACCCTGTTTCAAAATAAAGAATAAAAATAGGGCTAGGGGTGTAGCTCAGAGGTAGAATGCCCTGGGTTCAATCCCTGGTACCACCTCCCCCAAAAATCAGAAGCTTTTCTATATGCCAACCAAAAATCCACTAAAAAAGAAATCCAGAAAACATTTCCACTCACGATATCCCCCAAGACAATAAAATACTTAGGAATAAACCTAACCAAGGAAGTAAAAGACCTCTACAAGGAAAATTATAAAACATTGAAAAAAGAAATTGAAGATCTTAGAAGATGGAAAGGCCTCCCATGCTCTTGGATAGGGAGAATAATATCAAAATGACCATTCTTCCTAAAGTGATCTACAGATTCAATGCAATACCTATTAAATTACAAAGGTCATTCTTCACAGACATAGAAAAATCAGTCCTTAAATTCGTTTGGAACAACAAAAAACCCAGAATAGCCAAAGTAGTTTTCAGCAACAAGAACTATGTAGGAAGAATCATAATACCTGACTTCAAACTATACTACAGAGCCATAGTAATAAAAACAGCATGATAATGGCCATTCTAACTAGAGGGAGGTAATAGCTCACTGTGGTTTTGATTTGCCTTTTCCTGATGATTAGTGATATTAAGTGCTTTGCCTATGCCTGCTAGCCATTTGTATGTCTTTCCTTTAAAAATACCTATTCAGGTCCTTTGCCCATTTTTTAACTGTAAAATTACTAGGAGAAATTATAGAGGGACAGCTTCATGACATTGGTAAGGGCAGTGTTTTTTTGTTTGTTTGTTTGACCCCAAAAGCAAAAGCTACAAAGCAAAAATAGATGACTGAGATAACATCAAACTAAAAAGCTTCTGCACAGCAAAAGAAATAATCAACAGAGTGCAGAAACAACAGATGGAATGGGGATTTGTAAACCATGCATCTGACAATGGATTAATATCCAAAGTATATAAGGAACTCAAACAACTTAAAAGCAATAATACAAATGAGCAGATGATTTTTTTTTTGGTACTAAGGATCAATCCCAGGGCATTCCACCTCCAAACTATACCCCCAGACTTTTTTATTTTTTATTTTGACACAGGGTCTTCCTAAGTTGCTGAGGCTAGCCTCAAACCTGCAATCCTCCTATCTCTGCCTCCCAAGTACTGGGATTAGAGTCATGTACCACCATGCCCAGCTATAGGCAAAAATTTTATATGAGCTTTGTCCTTATTTATGATAAATAAACCAATACATCTGACTTGAAAATTTGACTTTCAAAATATATCCACTGACCACAGCGATCTGAAGTCTATTCCCCATGAATATTGAAATATCACTTGAAGTGACGCCTTGATCTACACAAAACATAGTACTAACTTGCCACAACTGGTGATAAAGTAGGTATACCACTTTAGTATTATTTTTAATTGCTAGTATTACTTTTAATTTTCATCAAAAGAAAATACAAAATTTAAAAACTGTTATAGAGAATATATCTGTGGACCACAAAGGTTCTAGAATTCTAGTTTGGAAAACATCATACTGTCAGGGGAAAACACAATAATTCTGTGAGTTCTTGGTTTCCGTGGCGAAAAGAATTTCAGCACAAGCCAGTCAGAGACAAAGACAGAGGTTTAATTCAAGAAAAGTAGAGATACACATATAGGGGAAATGTGAGCCATCTCGAGAATCTGTGTGAAGGGCGGCAGAGAGAGCAGACCCAGATCTTTCACAATCCTTAGTTTATAGAGCCCCCGAGGGAGGGGGGATGGCTAGGGGCACATGGTGGGAAATGGGGCAACATGGGATGGTGGTCTCCTTTCTTTGACTCTTCAGGTTGACAAAAGGTAAAAATTCCTTGGGATAAAAATCCCAGGGAGCGGAGGCTGAAGGGGGGGCAGGGCAAAATGTGTGATTTTCTCTGGAATCCTCTTCCCAGGAAATTGAAGCAAGGGGAGCTCTGACAAAAGGTAAGGGATCTAATGGCCTCAGGAACTTTAGGTATGGAGCTAGGCCATCATGATTTAAAAGTGTGGGCCTGGCTTTTACCTAAGAGAAAATGAGCTCCCTAAAGTGAAACTAAGGATTATGAAGTTTTTTTAGATTTTAAAACTATATTTTCCTTTCCTTCCCAATTTGTCTCCTTTCTACCTAAAATTTTATTTCTTCTGTTCTACCTCAACATGAGGCCACAGCAGCAAAGAACAAATCTTGCAATATTTTATTACATATATAAGGGACTCTTGTAGCCTAGCCAAGCCAAATGTAAAGAGAATACTTGAAATAGGTTTTGTGGGAATTGTTATGAGTATCAACAGTATTTGGGGTGATGATATTTAGTACTAAATATTGATTTACTATGGGAATATCAAGTCCTCCACTATACAAGTTTGTTATTCTTTAGCATTTGTAAAAACATTTCACAAAGATATTAATACCTCGATTTGGGCTCTGCTCAGTCTAGACCAAAACAAATATTAAAAGCTATTGGCATAGATAAGTTTACAGGCCACTAAAAAAATAGTACTTAACGGAACAGGACTTTTAAAGTAAATTTCCCAAAGGTAGCATAGCAAAGAATGAAACTGAAATCTGAGTCAATTTCTTCATTTGTGAATAAGCTTAGTTAAACTTGGTATTACTTATCCCCTAGTCTTGAGTTGTATCCTCTTTCTTGTTGAATTTTTCCATGGTAAAGAATAAGTAAATCAAAGTGAAATGACATATTAAAATTAGGTATCTACTCCCCCAGTGAAGTTGCAAATAGGCAAATAATGCCCACATTAAGACCATGAATTTGTGTTTCAGAGGCATTTTGTTAGTTTCTATTTAAAAGCATGTATATTAATTAGAATGTGCTGAAGTATTAAACTGTACACGTTAAATTTAACTATGGAAGTCCTACCCAAGAGATTGAAAGAGGAATCAAAAGAATTGTGTCAAGACCTCTGAAAATAGACCCCATCTTGATATTATTATTTTCCCCTATCTACTGAATCAGTAAATGTCAGGAGGAAGCTGGGCGTGGTGGCATATACACTTGTAATCCCAGTACTTGGGAGGCTGAGGCAGGAGGATAGCAGATTCAAGGCCAGCTGGGCAACTAGTGAGATCCTGTTTCAAAATAAAAATAATAATAAAGCCGGGCGTGGTGGCACATGCTTGTAATCCTAGTACTTGGGAGGTGGAGACCAGAGGATCCGGGTTCGCGGCCAGCCTCAGCTACTTAGTGAGGCCCTCTGCAACTTGGTGAGACCCGGTTTCAAAATAAAGGATAAAAAATAGGGCCGGGGGTGTAGCTTGGAGGTAGAATGCCCCTGGGTTCAATCCCCGGTACCACAAAATAATAATAATAATAATAATAATAATAATAATAATAATAAAAAGGTCTGGGGGTATATCTTGGAGATAGACTTCCCCTGGGTTCAATCTACAGTAACAAATAAATAATAAATGTCCATAGGATATTGAAAATTATGAAATGCTCATTTTGATTGAAATAATTTTTGCAAAAGAGTATATATCTCTCTTTTTCTTTGATTTTGGGGAGGAAGAGAAGTGAAATATGGTATACTGACTTCAAAATTTTGGAAAAAGAGTTACCTAAGTGCTTAACTACCAATACTTCACAAACTATTCCGTGAAATTGAAAGAGATGGAATTCTTCCAAATTCTTTTATGAGGCCAACATCACATTAATACCAAAGCCAAACAAAGATACCTCAAGAAAAGAGAATTATAAACCAATATTATTAATGAACATAGACGCAAAAATTCTAAATAAAATACTAGCCATGCACATTCAAGACCATACTGAGAAAATCATATACCACGACCAAGTTGGTTTCATCCCAGGAAAGCAAGGATGGTTCAACATATGCAAAACAATACACGTTATTCACCATATAAATAGAACTAGAAACAAGAATCACATGATCATTTCAATAGATGTGGAAAAAGCATTTGACGCATTCATGTTAAGAACTCTACAGAAAATCAGAATAGAAGGAACATACCTCAACATCATTAAATCAAAATATAAGAAACCCAAAGCCAACATCATATTGAATGGGGGGAAATTGCCGGAATTCCCCTTAAAAATAGGAACAAGACAAGGATGCCCACTATCACCACTCCTTTTCAATATAGTCCTCAAAACTCTTGCCAGAGCAATAAGACAAGAGAAGGATATCAAAGGAATTCAAATAGGAAAAGAAGAATTAAAATTATCTTTATTTGTAGATTATATGATCCTATATGTAGAAGACCCAGAAAACTCAACCAAAAATCTATTAGAGCTGATTAACAAATTCAGCAAAGTAGCTGGATACAAGATCAACCTAAAAAAAAATCAGTAGCTTTCATATATGCCAACCATGAATCCACTGAGAAAGAAATCCAGAAAACAATCCCATTCACAATAACTTCAAAACCAATCAAATACCTAGGAATAAACTTAACCAAAGAGGTAAAAGACCTCTACAATGAAAACTATAGAACACTGAAGAAAGAAATTGAAGAAGCTCTTAGAAGATGGAAAGCTCTCCCCTGCTCTTGGATAGGCAGAATAAATACTATCAAAATGGCCATTCTGCCAAAAATGATCTACAGAATCAATGCAATCCCTATCAAAATCCCAACATCATTTTTCACAGATCTAGAAAAATCAGTCATTAATTTTATATGGAGAAACAAAAGACCCAGAATAGCCAAAGCAATTCTCAGCAATAAGAACCATGCAGGAGGCATAACAATTCCTGACTTCAAATTGTACTATAGAGCTATAGTAATAAAAACAGCATAGTATTGGCACAAAACAGACACATAGACCAGGGGAACATAATAGAAGATACAGAAACAAGTTCACAAACTTATAGTCAATTGATTTTCGACAAAGGTGCTAAACACATTTGTTGGAGAAAGGACAGTCTTTTCAAAAAATGGTGCTGGGAAAACTGGTTATCGACCTGTAGAAAAGTGGAACTAAATCCTTACTTCTCACCCTGCACAGGAGTCAACTCGAGATGGATTAAAGACCTGGAAGTTAGACCAGAGTCTGTGAAATTATTAGAAGAAGGCATAGGTTCAACACTCCAACATATAGGAACAGGTAGAAACTTCCTCAACAAGACATCCAAAGCACAGGAAATTAAAACAAGAATTAATAAGTGGGATAGCATTAAACTACAAAGCTTCTGCTCATCAAAGGAAACCATCAAGAGCCTAAAGAGAAATCCTACGGAATGGGAAAAGATCTTTGCAAGCTATCCCTCTGGCAGAGGTCTAATATCTAGAATATACAAAGAACTTAAAAGGCTATACATTAAGAAAACAAATAATCTGATCAAGAAGTGGGCAACTGAAATGAGCAGACACTTCATGAAAGAAAAGATACAAATGGCCAATAGATACATAAAAAAATGTTCAACATCATTAGCAATCAGGGAGATGCAAATCAAAACTACTCTAAAAGCCAGGCGTGGTGGCGCACACTTATAATCCCAGTACTTTGGGAGGCGGAGACCGGAGGATACGGGTTCACGGCCAGCCTCAGCTCTCCCGCTCTCTCTCCCTGTCTTTCTCTCTCTCTCCTTAGGCACTCCACAACTTCGTGAGGCCCGGTTTCAAAATAAAGTATAAAAAATAGGGCTGGGTGCATAGCGCAGAGGTAGAACACCCCTGCGTTCAATCCCCAGTACCAAAAAAACAACAACAACAAAAAAAACTACTCTAAGATTTCATCTAACCCCAATTAGAATGGCAATCATTAAGAAGTCAAACAACAACAAATGTTGGTGAGGATGTGGGGAAATTGGGACTCTTCTACAATGTTGGTGGGATTGCAAACTAGTTCAACCACTATGGAGATCAGTATGGAGATTCCTCAGAAAACTGGGAATGGACCCACCATATGATCTGGCTATACTACTACTGGGTATCATACCAAAGGGATTGAAACTAGAAAACAATAGTAATATATGCATACCCATGTTCATAGCAGCACAATTCACAGTGGCCAAATTATGGAACCAACCTAGATGTCCATCAACAGATGAGTGGATTACAAAATCGTGGGAAATACACACAATGGAATTCTACTCAGCAATAAAGAACAAAATAACAGCATTTGCAAGAAAATGGAAGGATCTGGAGAACATTATGTTAAACAAAATCAGTCAATCACAAAAAAAGAAGGGACATATGTTTTCATTAATATGTGCAACTTAGGGAGTAGTAGGTTCACACAAGGGATTCTGGTTGATAATGGAGAACCCTCAGCGGAACAAGGGAAATGGTACAAGGGAAGGGGAAGGGCAAGAAAGAAGTGAATCAATGGAATTACTATCATAAACAATATGTACATGTGAAAATATACCAACGTCATTCTCAGTACTTCATACGGGTGGGGCGAGGCGGGGGGACACTAAGAGCTGTGTGCATGTATGTTAACATCAAATAGATATTCATTGTGATGTGAGACTCCAATTCACCAATAAAAGCACGTTAAAATTTTTTTTTAATTTAAAAAATATTCCAAATAGAACCATTATGTAACTTAATGATTGTCCTACTAGGTACATAGACAAAGGCATTAAAACACTATGTCAATGGGATATCTGCACACCTATATTTATTGTAGCATTATTCACAGTAGTCAAGTGAAGGAATCAACCTAAGGGTCCATCAGCTGGGGATTGGATAACGAAAATAAAATATGGCATAAACAGATGATTCCCCAACTTTTAGTGTTGCTGCTTAATGATGGTTCTACTTTGCAGTGGTGTGAAAGTAATACATATTAGCAGAAACTGTGCATCAGATTTTGATTTTTGGACTTTTCCCAGGCTAGAAATGTGCAGTGCAATATTCATCAGTGATGCTGGGCAGTAGCAGCAAGCCACAGCTCCCAGTCAGCCACGCAACCTCACGACTTAACAACTGGTACTCTACAGTGTACTGTGTTGTTAAACTGCAATGCTTGGTAGGTTAGGTATATTAAATGCATTTTTGACTTGTGATATTTTTGATTTACAGTGAGTTTATCAAGATGTAACCCTATCATATGTTAAGGAACATCAGTATACACAATGGAATACTATTCAGTCTTGTTCATTGTTCCTATTAGGTCACTTCTGAGAAAGTGAGAATTCACTGGGGAGAATTCCTTTTACCATTAGCAACCTCTTCCTATTATTATTGAATTAGGGTGTCTCAAGTGCGGCTTAAAAACAGGCCTTTGGTTTCCAGCATTTATTAACTCAAAAATAGCAATTTATGGGTATGTTTCCAAAGCCAATAAGCAATGTGATGCTATCTATCGACCTCAAGTCTCCAAGTCAGGCTTGAAAATTTTGTCTTACAGCCATAGATCTTAATAGATTGCCATTGCCCTGACTCTCAGCTCTTCTGATTCTATCTTAATTTCTAATTCAGTACAAGTCTGACATAGGAAATCAAAAACAATGTTCCCTTTCCCAAGTCACATTCCAATATTCTTACATACTTGTTTATATACCCATAAATACATACTAATAAAATATTAGTATTTTACATATATGTAACACTTCTGAACATCAAGTCAAGGAGAACATCCTGAAGATTTGTATATAGAGACAGCTGTGTTAGTTTTCATTACTGTAACAAAAATACCTGAAGCTTGGTAACTTTATAAACAAAAGAGATTTATTTAGCTCACAGTTGTAGGGGTTCAGGGGCATAAGGATTTATTTAGTTTGTCAGCATACAAGTTGGCAATTTAAGCTAAGCTCTGCCTAGTTGTTCTAGACTCAGCTGGGCTCACCCACATGTCTGGGGGTCCGCTCACTAACAGCTAAGATAGGACGGCTTTATATGAGACAACTCAAGTGAAATGGCTCAGGCATTTTCTCATGGCAGTGGTTTAGGACCAGAGTCATAAGACAAATAATACAAGTGCATTTCAATATTGTGTTGTATTTGTTAACATCTCATTTACCAAAGGAAGTCATGTGAACAAGCTCAGAATCAAGGCATTAAAATTGAGAGGAACAAAGAATTTAGGCCATTTTTGCCATCCATACCTATGAACTCAGCACTCAATATTTAACCAAACCATTATTCACGGTGAAATACAGAATCTTCAAACACCCAAATATTGTTTAATTTAGTACCCACAATTTGTCTTTAGAAAAGTTACTAAGAAATGTTTTATGGCAAGAAGAAATATAAATCTAAGGAGAATAGAGAGTGCAACAAATAATGGTAACAAAAGAAGCAAGTAAATTTGCAATACCATGCTAAGTAACAAGAGAGAATTTGCTAATTATTGTAGAGCATAAGGAAGATGTGAATTAAACTTCACAACATTAAGTCACTTATTTCAGTCGCTTGTTTAATTACCATTCAGCAATGAACTATTCTCCATTTGTTTTGAGAAGTTGTCAAATAGCTCTTTGAATTGTAACATAATTTGACCAATGATGATTCAGTGATTGCAACATTAGAATTTTAAGTCTATTCAACTACATATTAATTCAGGGATCTCATTTTTAAAACACTTATGTTTTAACAGGCTGAGCTTTGTTTAAATTTTAGTAGATCAAAGAAGAGGGGCAGAAATGTATCTGACATCAAATTTCATGCTTGGTTAGTATTTAGGAAAATAGCAACCTACAAATAAAATCAACAATCAATCTTAAAGCAAATAATTTCAGGATAAAAAGCTATAATTTTTCTATACTAAATATTAAAACTTATATAGCAATAAAATAACAAACTTTCTATATGAAAATAGTAAAACTGGGAAATCTTTACAATGGAAATGAAAATGTGCGTGCTTTTTAAAATTGGTATAGAGCCAGGTGTGGTGGCGCACGCTTGTAATCCCAGTACTTTGGGAGGCGGAGACCGGAGGATCCGGGTTCATGGCCAGCCTCAGCTCTCTCTCTCTCTCTCTCTCTCTTTCTCTCTCTCTCCCTGTCTCTCTCTCTCTCTCTCCTTAGTGAGGCCCTCCACAACTTCGTGAGACCCGGTCTCAAAATAAAGTATAAAAAATAGGGCCGGGGGCGTAGCGCAGAGGTAGAACGCCCCTGCGTTCAATCCCCGGTACCCCAAAAAATTAAAAAATAAATAAAATTGGTATAGTATTTGTTTATTCTCTCTACTACAAAGTGCTCTATGAGTAGACAAACTTTTCATGTTATTCTCTACTACTCAGAATCTAAAATAAACCTTTCTTATTTATTAAGAATGGCATTTCATAAAGGAATTGGAGGAGGCACTCACCAACCAGTAGCTCAAGAGATACCATATGCAATACCTCAGAATTACATGTTTTCCTTTGTATACAAGTAGGAGATAAGACCCCCTCAGAAAATTGCCTTGTGGTGGAGAGGAGAGGTGGGTCCCACTACCACCACTGGAGAGATGGGTCTCATTACATTCACAGGGTGGTGGATGGCTTTATCTAACTAAGGGGAAGAAATATAGTCCTAAGTCACCAAATGCCAAAAACTCATTTTAGGAGGTATGATCAAACAGTATTACAAAGAGTCATCATGTTTGTCTAGTAAAACATAAAGGATCTGTCATTTCTGAGACTCACTTTATTTCTCTAACTGGCAAGCTATTTTACATCTAGAAACTTTTCCATTTTGATGGGGTAGGGTTGCTGTCATGAATACCTGTGTGTACGTGGACAGCCCCTGCTTGGCTCAGTCTATTAATCATCATAGCAAAAGACACTTAAGAGAGAGGAACATGGGAAACCAGTTTCTCATAACGTTTCCAGTCTATATCATAAATTTACTTGAGAGAATATCCACACAGTTCTCCAGTAATCCCCCAGTGTCAAATACTAAATAATATTAATTTAACTAACAAGTTAAACTTTTAACACACCTAAACTAAACTTCTTTTACATACTTTTATATTTATCATAAATTTAGTAAGATTTTACCTTAAGATCATGAATCTCAATCAACTACTTAATTGGATACTTCAAATCAGAGTTAAAAGGCTGACTGTATATGATCAAGTTCTTATACCTATGACAAGTAACGATGGCTACAGCAAATATGTAGCGCCTGTTATATGCCAAATACCGTAAAGAATCTACAAAATAATAGCAAAGATTTGGACAATATTTAATTGTTTTAGCCCTTCCATACTTAATGTTAAATCTTTCCACAGATAGGGGAAGCATAGCTATTAATTTTCATCAAGTTAACTAAAGTTATTTACTTCAGAGTTTTGCAAGAAAACAGGATACAGGCTTTCAAAGCAATTCTTCTCATTACCAACAAAGCAAACTGTGATATCATCCCAAGCAACTTAGAGTCACCTTCTCAGCATGCTTGAAAGGATCAATAGCCAGAGACTTCAACCAAGACACTAATGAGATTACTGGTGGTGACCCTGATGTAATTCACCAAGCTCTATGTGGTAACACGCTTATATGATAGGCTTCAAACCTAAACGTCTGAATAAAGAAAGAGGTTGCCTTAATGGGTCTCAGACCTACATCCTTGGATTCAATTTATATAAACACTCCCCGATTCTTTTGTCTACATTCAGAACTCTGTGGCTATTACTGGGATCCATCACTTGATTGGATTTTGGAGTCAAAAGATTTATAAATGCATTCCTCCTTCTAACATAAAGACTACAAAGATTCTCCAAAAACAAAAGGCCAAACATTCAAACAAAGGCATCACAGCACCCAATCCCTTTCTAATATTTCTAAACCTAAAAATTGATACTTTTTAAAAACAAGCAGGCCATTGGAAAAATAAGTGAGCAAATAAACCCCAGTAACTGGCAGGTTACTTACTCCCCTAGACACACAACATGAATGATATGCACTCAGGTTTGTCCATTTCCATAGGAACTGTTGCAGAAACAAAATAAAAACACTTACGGGGCACGGTGGCACATGCCTGTAATCCCAGCACTTGGGAGGCTAAGAGAGAAGGATCCCAAGTTCCAGGACAGCGCATGGTAACTTAGTGAGACTCTGTTTCAAAATAAAAAATAAAATAAGGATGGAGGTGTAACTCAGAGGTAGAATGCCCCTGGGTTCAATCCCCAGTACCACAATAAATAAATCAATCGATCAATCAATCAATCAATCAATAAATAAATACCTATTTCCCAAGGTAGAAATACTCCCCACAAAAACAGTAGAAAAACAGAACATTTTCATTATTGAATAAGCATTAAATCAAAATGTACCATGTATCACAGGCAATCTGCTAAGGCTGCAAAAAGAGGAAAAAAATCTCACCCTGCTATATAGCCAAACAGATGCAACCCATTATGTCCCTATTTCCAAAATAAACAATAACTGGTCCTCAAGAGGACTTATCTCACACAGTAGTTCATCCTACCTTTAGTTGGTTATTAGGGTGACTGTCTGTGTTAGTTAACTGACTTTATCCAGAGGAGAAACACATTTCTTATATCAAGAAAAAGAGAGAGATTTGTAATTTGGAGTAAGATGTCTCCAGAGTTAGGCTCCTAGCCTTCACAAAGACAAGAAGAAAGAGATGCTATTTTCTTGATGTTTATATTTCAAAGAGATGACTCCCAAGCTATTGAGAAGGTTATTCCTGGGTCAAAAGGTCTATCTAGTTTTGAAAGAGATTTATGTGTCTCAAAGACAAGAGAAAGTACTTATAAGTTTTCCAAAGTAAATACTCTAAAGAAAAAGGAAGGAAAGGGATCTCTTCCCTTATTTTCAACAGGGATCATTAAGCCTCATATTTTAAAAAATAAATTTTAAATTTTATTTTTGGAGCAATTTTAGGTTTTTAGCAAAAATAGGTGGAAGGAATGAAGCTTTCTCATATTTCCCCTAACCCTACATACATACCACTGCCCCCCAATATAGACACCCTAAACCAGAGTGGTACATTTGTTATAGTAAAAAAGCTATATTGACAAATCATTATCACACAAAGTCCATAGTTTACGTTAGGGCTCACTCTTGGTGTTGTACACGCTTGAGTTTTGACAACTATATAATGACATTTATCTGTTAGGTAATTAGGCAGAAATAAGCCAGAGTTGAGGTTAAGGTTCCCTTCACTGAGAGTGATAGAAAGTCCCTCCGCCTCGGGTGACAGAGAAATCTGCCCATAAACCTCCTCCTTTGTGGCCAAATACTACTTTCTCAAAGCTAAAGAAACAGGTATAACTGACCTAAGGGGCTTTCCAACTTTGGAGCACGCACAGAGCATTAAACTCAGGCATTTTGCTTAGGTACCAATGGGAAATTTTCCAACATGGTAGAAATAGCACAGATGCACTAAGCTATAGAGTGAAATAGCAATGATCACCCCCAAATACACAACACAAGAGGGGAAGGTTTTCAGACAATATGTAAATCTCACCTCACGGACGATGCCACGGCTGTTTCCACTCTCGGAATGGACCCCTCCTGGACACTCTCTGGGGTGAAGCACCCCCCACTTCTAACACAGCCTCCTCCTCTCTCTAAACTGTCCACTCTGCTAAATAAGTCCTTTATGCTTATTCTATCCATGTCTCTCAAGTGAAATTTTTTTCATAAAGATGAAGATCAGAGAAAACTGTCCCCCTATAACATACCTACACTTACACTATCATATAGACTAGTTTCACTACCCAAAACCTCCTCCGTGCTTTGCCCATTCATTCTTCCCTCCCCCACTAATCCCTGGCAACCACGGATTTTTTTTCACCATCTCCATAGTTTTGCCTTTTCCAGAATGTCATCTAGTTGGAATTCTAAATGTGTAGCCTTGTCAGATAGACTTCTTTCACTTACTAATATGTTTTCATGGCCTGATACATTTCTTTTTAGTGCTGAATAATATCCCATTGTCTGGAAAACAATGTGTGTGTGTGTGTGTGTGTGTGTGTGTGTGAGAGAGAGAGAGAGAGAGAGAGAGAGAGAGAGAGATACTGGAGGTTGAACCTAGGGGCATTCTACACCCACGGCACTATTTTACTTTTTATTTGAAAACAGGGTCTCACTAAGTTACTGAGGCTGGCTGTGAACCTGAGATCCTCCTGTCTCAGCCTTCCAAGTACTGAGATTACAGACATGTACCACCACACCCAGCTTTATTTTTTTATTTTTGTTTGTCCTGACAGAGCCTAAGAACTTCAAGGTTTTTTGATAGAGTGCTTGCTACTGGCATTGTAGGTGGGGCAATTCTTGCTAGTGTAGTACTACCAGACAGAATGAAAACCTGGCCCCACACAACAAATATTTGTAGAACCCGAGTTACTGAAATAACTTGGAACGCCTCCCAATACCTACTAAATGCCTTCCACATGGAAAGTGTTTCCCCTGTCAGGAACCACTATTGGGTCCCTCTTACTGCTACTGAAAGTCATCCAATACCATTTTATGCCATCTAATACCGATACGCTTATTAATAAATCTAGTACTAATACCAATCTTACACATCGAATCTAATTTAATATCTAATACTTAACTAATATAACCTAATCTATCTAATTCTATACTCTTATTACTAATATATCTAACCTAATACTAATGCTTTCCTTTAATACTCTTGTATCAAGTATACACACAGCATGCATCCATAGGGACTCTTTCATCAAATTGCTTTAATGCAAAAATTGCTAAAGTCCCAAATCCTCAGGAAGACACCTCCTATAAATGATGGACTTAAAACATACAGAGTGCCCTTCAAAAGTTCTCTTCAGTGAATGAAAGTTGTTTTTCTCACAAGTAGGCTAAAGACTTTATCCTAGGGGAAGTCTGTTTCACTGAAAGTTAACTCCTCCACCGACCAAACTTTAACTTCAATAACTGGAAATAGATCAAAATGGAGCAGCCCTTCCCTCAGAGAAAACCTGCTTTGCTAAAAGCCAGCACGTAGAGGACTGTCTACATTGGTAGTGAAGAATCATCCTGTAGCAGAAGGAAAGACGTGAAGACTAACATTTAAATGCATAGAACTGTAAGCATTTCTTGTTATGTGTATTTGTTTTATACAATAAGGCTTTATTATCTCCAAAAAGTCACTGGGCTGCTGTATTCATACAGCTGTGACATGTTCATCAAAGGAGGTAACAATTGTCCAGAGGACTCAGGGTCCCATGGGTATTGGTCTCTTTCAATGGTGATCTCCAAACAAATCCTAAAAAGTTTACTGGAAAACAGGAAGATTTTATTGAAAAGATATTTTCAAAAGTGTGTTGTATTTTATGTGAATTACTTGAAAGGGTTTTTGTGTATGAATATTTCCAGAAATATATAATATTAATAATGTATGCATGTGTTTATGAAGCTAAAAATTATATGAATTAATATTTTAAAACAAATAATTCTCATTTTTCTGTCTTAGTCTTAAGCTTAAAAAGAGGTGTTTAACTTGGGACTGATAAGAAAAATGACAGAAGTGCTAAAAACTTGAATGCCCCACAGCTCGAGGCTAAAAATAAAGGTATTTGAAAATCATGCCTGATACCAAAAGCTGCATTCTCTCCCCCTTTTGTTGAAAATTAAGCACACACACACACACACACACACACACACACACACTCATTTTATTGTTCCCCAATCTTTCTCTTTTGGGAGCTTTTAAGTGAAATATCCTTTAAATTCCAAACTATAATAAAAACATAAGAGTACAATGAAACTGAAAAATCATTTTTAAGTTGAACTCATTGCCTGTGGAAAGCAATCAAAGTTTTATCTTTCTTTTGTAAGACTTATCTTCCCACTTAGCCAGAAAAGGAATTTTCCAGGTCTCCTCTTAAATATTATATAACATTATGGTCAAGGAGCTAAGGAGACACTGTAAGTCTGGTGTCCTATTCTAACCCTAACTTCTGGTTTTCCTGTTAGTGGCATATTAGACCTTGAAAATTGTATTGAAAAGGGTTAGGCCTCCCAGAGGCACAGCAGCCACTTGCCTTCAATTCTGAAAGAGCAAAGCACACATGTCTTCTAGAAGGTTCACACCAGCCTTTCAGCTTTAGAAATTTTGTTTCTAATGGAGGACCCACAAATGGAAAGAAAGCTCACAGTCCTGTCATTCCCAGTAATAATTTGCACCCAACATACACCAAGGCCAGTACTGAAAACTCAGAGACTATGATAGGACGTGAGGCATCCACATATTTATAGAAGCATATGTACTGACATGAAAAATATGTGAAATATATTATAGATTGAAATTATAAAGAATAATCACCCTACAACCTTATTTAAATAAGTCTAAGAAAGTCAAAATGTATGAAAATGTATGTACTGAGTTTGTCTTCCACCCCCAGCCTTTAAAAGTTGTATGACTTTGGCTGGGCATGGTGGCGAACGCTTATAATCCCAGTACTTTGGGAGACGGAGACCAGAGGACCCAGGTTTGCGGCCAGCCTCAGCTCTCTCTCTCTCTCTCTCTCTCTCTCACTCACTCTCTCTCCCTGTCTCTCTCTCTCTCTCTCTCTCTCTCTTTCTCTCTCTCTCTTTCTCTACCTAGTGAGGCCCTCCGCAACTTCGTGAGACCCGGTTTCAAAATAAAGTATAAAAAAATAGGGCCGGGGGTATAGCGCGGAGGTAGAACGTCCCTGGGTTCAATCCCCAGTACCGCAAAAAAAAAAGAAAAAAAGTTGTATGACTTTGAAGCAGATACTTGACCACTCTGAACTTGCTTTTTCACTTGAAATATTGCCAAAGAAAGGGTAAAATCAGAGAAAGTTCATTAGCTATGGAACCAGTTTAGACAGGAAGCAAGTTGTAAACTTCTTCCCTTTTGGTGACCTATATTAAGAAAGGTTCAAGAAATGAATTACATTTAGTTTGATTGGATAAATGCCATTTGTGTAGGCCATCTTATATTAAATAATATAGCCAGTTATCTTGCTTGTGATTATTACTCAGTGCTTGATACATAAAAAGTGGTCAATAAACTAACTATAATCATCATTGTCATTATTACTCTTACAATTATATGACCCATAAACATTTATAAGGCTAAAATTACTACAAAATTTCTGAGTCAGTTTGGAAATGATACTAGAGAGTGGTTCTTAAAATGAAAGACAGCTTCGTTAGAACCAAGCATCCTAAACATCTGAAAAGAAAAAAAGAATTAAAACTCTCATAAACTATCATCATTCTTTCTGAATCCATGACACATTCAATGCCTTCAAGCCAAAGTATTTTGATAAAGATTGTCTATATATGAGATTTTATTTCAGTAACAAATCAGCAAAATCAACTAATTGTCATACTCAGAAATAATTCTCATATAAACACCCATAACTGCTGTATCAACAGGCCTGCTTTTTCCACAGAGGGACTTGTAAGCAATGAACAGCTTTCCAAATGAGCTTTGGAATGATGCGTTTGTTTCCATGGCTCAAAAGGCAAGAACAACATACAGATGAGATTTAAAAGGTTGGGTTTTGTTTCCCATATTTGGTCTCTGCTTACATTGTTGGCTGTTGATCAATTTCTGAAGGAAAAAAATGTTATATAAGTCCTGCCAGATCAGGTTTGCTTGAAAAACAAAGTAAAATAATGTGGGGTTCAGTAACCTCAGTGATGTTTCAGGAATGTTTATCTAATTTAACACTGTGATAAATTAAACCTCTAGGAAGAAAGAGAAAAGGGCACAAGCCACTGTGTGTGCCAAAAGAAGTATTATAAAAGGTATCTATCATAAAAATTGTTATATCTATGTTGCTGCTCTCTGGAATAAATGCCACTACAAATGGAGTCACTAGGTTGTTTCCAAGAATAATCAACTCGTCTTTTCATAACACTTACCTCCATATCAGAACTCACTTAGAAATTCTAGAAGGAGAGAAATTGCACCTTGCAAGATGGAGGGGCACTTGAAAAATCAAGCCAATGTAGCCATCTCCTCTTTCACAGGCTTTGTTGATAGACCAGTCAAAAGTTTTATTAGAAACCTCCTTAAAATTTTATAAGGGGCAGCACCATCTTGGCCAGACTGTGCCAGCAACTACCAGAATTGTGGCTTCTACAGACTGCCAACAAAGAAGCCAGCAACCTGTTGTAAATCCAGCAACTGCAGAGCATCAGCAATGGAAGCAAGCAGCAACTCGCTCCACACTCAACAGAGACCCAAATGTCGGCAGCAGAGGAGGCGGTGCCATCTTGGCCAGGCTGCACGAGAGGCTACCAGCATTGCAGTTTCCACAGGCCACCAACAAAGAAGCCAGTGACCTGTTGTAAATCCAGCAACTGCAGATCATCAGCAACAAAAGCAAGCAGTGAATCCCTCCATGCTTGACAGAGAACCGAATTCCCGGAAGACTGACCAGAACCTGCAGCAGCGCAGCTGAGCCCACCCCCTTCCCCAGAGATTAAGAGTGTGATCAACAAAACCGAAAATCAATGAGCCACCACAGGGGGAGATCACCAAGTGCAGCTACAGGGACTCGCGTGGGTCTGAGACTTTGCAGATCACCCCTGTGGAGGTGGAAGTGTGGTCTGCTGGAAGACACAGCAGAAGCACGGATAAGCAGACAGCCCCCAGCGACATTCAGGCAGAACAGACCTACAGCCCGCAGGTCACAGCACCCTTGCAGGGTTTCCAGGGATCGCCACAGGACACACAGTCATGGGACCTGGGGAAAAATCAGACCAACCCAGCCTTCTCTGTGGAAAACGCAAAGTTCCGTGTTTGCAGAGTCGGGTCAAAGCAACATCCGCTGCTTCTGTATGCAAAGAGGGACACAGGCCCGGGGTCCCACGCTGGTGACACCTGCCATATGTATAGAAAGAGACATAAGGAGAACGTGGAGACTGTCCAGCTTGCACCTTTCAGTCTACTCCCTATTATGGAAACAACAGACAGGTCCCTGGACCTTAACACCTGGAACCCATCAACATCACCATTGCTGTGGGCAGAATGAACCCTAGAGTAACTGCAAACCAGTACTGACAATCTACAGGCAGAACAACAGTGGGGGGATACCAGACACAGATTTCAAAGTCGGTTTTAAAGGGTAATAAACACACAATAAAGAGCTAGAATAACCATTCAGTAAAGGCTATTCACCTTTAAGGTTCACCTAGAAGCAAATATCTACCTCCAGAATAAGATATAATTAAGGGAGAAAGATTAGACATAGAAAACCTATAGAGTGAGAGAGAGCTACCAAAAGCAACAAAGGTATAAACTTAAGAAACCAGAAATCATGAGAAGGAATAATAGCAAAGAAACAATGAGCTTCCACAACCCCACAACAACAGAACCCGCCAACACAGAAGTGCAAAGATTGCCAGAAGGACATATCAGAGGTTTAATAGTAGAAATGATACAGGATTTCCAGAAAGAATTCAGAGAGAGCCTGAAAGGAATGAAGGATCAAATAAACAAAGAATCTGACACCCTGAACAGGAATCAAAAAGAAGCTCTGAAGGAAGTGAAGGATACAATAATTGGAATGAAGGCATCAGTACAGACCATCAACAATAGACTAGACCACATGGAAAACAGAATCTCACTCTTAGAAGATGACCCCTCCAAAAATGAACACATAGTATATAATTTAGAAAAAACAATTTGACCACATGAATTATACATTGAAGAGATCTCGGCCAATCTTAGAAGAGCAAACCTAAGAAGAATACGCATAGAAGAGGGAATAGAAGCTTAAGCCAAAGGAATAAATAATTTTTTCAGAGAAATAATATTAGAAAATTATCCAAACATAGAAAAAGAAGTCAACACACAGGTACAGGAAACATATAGAACCCCCAATAGACAAGATCAGAGAAAAGGTTCATCACACCACATAATAATCAAATTAACTAATGTGAAGGCCAAGGAGAGAATCTTAAAGGCAATGAGAGTAAAAGACCAAGTAACATTCAGAGGCAAACCAATAAGAATCACTCCAGACTTTTCAAACCAAGTCAAGAAACCAGGAGGGCCTGGAGTGACATATTCCAAACTGTGAAAGAAAACAACTTCCAGCCAAAATTTATCTACCCAGCAAAGATATCTTTCAAATTTGATGGGGAAAGAAAAACCTTCCATGACAAATAGAAGCTGAAGGACTTTATGTCTTCCAAACCAGCACTAGAGAAAATACTCAAAGAGATTAATTGCAAAGAAGAAATAATAAAGAAATGCCAGAACCAGAGAAACAATGATCTCCATCAGATGAACAACTAAGCAAAGAACAAACACTACCTCAAACAGAAATTAAAACTCAAAATTTTAGGAATGAAAACCCATCTCTCAATAATCATGCTAAATATAAATGGCCTCAATTCCCCAGTCAAAAGACATAAGGTGGCAAAATGGATTAAAATCACAATCCATCTATATGCTGCCTGCAAGAAACACACCTTACAAGTAAATATACTAACAAACTAAAGGTGAAGGGATGGAGCAAGGTAATCTATGCAAATGGAACTCAAAAACAAGCAGGAATAGCAATTATGATATCAGACAAATTAGACTTCAAACCTAAACTTATCAGAAGAGACAAAGTAGGTCATTTCTTACTGGTAGAAAGAACAATCCAGCAAGAGGATATAATGATAGTAAACATTTATGCCCCAAACATTGGTGCAACCACTTTCATAAAAGGAAGTCTTCGTGATTATTATTAAGTCACACATAGACCCCAATACAATAATACTGGGAGATTTCAATATGCCTCTCACAGCATTAGATCTCAATCTTCAAGACAAAAGGTCAGTAAAGATGCCTCAGACCTAAGGAACACCATAAACCAAATGGACCTACTAGACACATACAGAATATTCCACCCAACTACAGATGAATTCACATTTTTTTTCAGCTGCCCATGGAACCTTCTCTAAAATAGACTATATCCTAGTACTACCAAATTGAGTACTAGCAATTTCAAAAAAATGTGATATAATCCCCTGCATCTTTTCAGACCATAATGGAACGAAACTAGAAATCAATTATAAGAAGACCCAGAGAAACCTCATAAACACGTGGAGACTGAAAACCACACTGCTGAATGAGGAATGGGTCACAGAAGAAATAAGGGGAGAAATTAAGAAATTCCTAGAAACAAAAGAAAATGGAGACACAACATATCAAAATCTCTGTGACACCCTGAAGGCAATATTAAGAGGAAAATTCATAGCACTGAGTGCTCACATAAGAACAGACATACCTCAAAGCCCTCGAAAAACAGTAACAGTCTAACTCCAAAGCCAGTAGAAGATAGGAAATTATTAAAATCAGAGTAGAAATAAATGAAGTAGAGAATTAAAAAATTAAAAATCAACAAATCCAAAAGCTGGTTCCATGAAAAAATAACAAGATATATAAACCACTAGTATGAAAAAATGTTCAACATCATAAGCAATCAGAGAGATGCAAATCAAAACTACCCTGAGATTTTACCTAACCCCAGTTAGAATGGCAATCATTAAAAACACAAACAATAACAAATGCTGGCGAGGATGTGAAGAAGTAGGAACTCTAATACACTATTGGTATGATTGCAAATTAGTGCAACTACTTTGGAAAACAGTGTGGAGGATCCTCAGAAGACTGGGAATGAACCTTCCTTTTGAGCCAGAAATACCACTTCTAGGTATCTACCCAAAAGAATGGAAACCAAACTACCAGACTAATGCATGCATATCTATGTTTATAGCTGCACAATTCACAATTGCCAAACTGTGGAACCAACCAAGATGTCCATCAACAGATGAATGGGTTACAAAACTAGTTGATATGTACACAATGGGATTTTACACAGCCATTAAGAAGAACAAAATTACATCATTTTCAGGGAAATGGATGGAATTAGAGAACATTATGCTAAGTAAGATTAGTCAGGCACAAAAAGCGAAAAGTCAGATGCTCTCCTTAATATGTGGAAGCTAGGGAGAATAGGGCATAAGAGGGACTCCAGACAAAGATGGAGAAAACCTTAGATGAGTAAAAAAGGTGACCTAACTGAGGGAGATGGGAGGGGGGAAGAGGGAAACACCCTAATGCACAGGATGTACATACACAAATATATCAAAGTCAACTACTATGCTGAGCAGGAGAAGGAGGGAAGGGGGAGGGTATGGGGGTGGGTATTTGGGGAGGGCTAATTGACTGATGTGTGCATTTATACTTCTACCACCCTGATATCCATCAAGATGTATGATTACAATCCACCAATAAATTTTAAAAATTATAAGTACTGTGTCAGTTCTAATTAACAAAAAGGTATTCCAATTTCACCAAACTGCCACTATGAGAATAAGAAAAACAAAGGAGACAAATGAATGCATTTTTCCTGATATCAGGAAAGAAGAATTATAATTAAATGTTATGGCAATGATTATACTATCTACTGAATAACTACCATATGTGAGATGTTGTACTCATTTATTTTAATCCCCATCTAATTTCAATTTTATTAACAGTATTTGTCCCAATTTTTTGAAGGAAATGTCAACTCATATATGATAACTGTTTTAGTACTATGGGTTAGACCTAGAATGTCCCCAAAGGCTCATATGTTGAAGCCTTCATCCCCACTACAGCAGTGTACAGAGATGGGTTTTCTTGGGGGGGAAGTGACTGGATCATAAAGGTTCTAACCTCATCAGAGGATTAATCCATTAATGGATTCAATAATCTGATGTCTTGATTGGGAGGTGGTAGAAACTATAGAAGGTGGGACCTAGTTGAAGAGAGTAAATTCTTAGAGGTGTGCTCTCGGGAACTATAGCTTTTCCCTAACCCGTTCCACTCTCTCCCTCTGTTTCTGGCTGTAATGAGCTGAACAGCTTTCCTCCACCACGCCCCTCTGCCATGATGCTCTGCCCCACCTCAGGCCCAGAGCAATGGAACCAGCTGACCTTGGACTGAAACCTTTGAAGCTGGGAGCCAAAATAAATCTTTCCTCCTCTATGTAGTTTTCCTCAGGTATTTTGTCACAGTGACAGAAATCTGACTCACAGTTAGGATAAATACTACTTGCCTGACTTAAAAAAAATCTCTGTAGCTTCACACAAAAAGAAGTTCATTTCTCTCTCACAGCATGGCCCAATGTAGGCATATTGGTGGAGCAATCTTCCATGTGGTCATGCAGGAATTCAGGCTCTTTCTATCTTATAATATTGGCAAACCCCAGGGCCTCAAGGCTATGAATCACATCATTTCCACTAGCATTCTATTGGCCAGAACTGTCATGTAGTCACATCTAATTATAAGGAAGTCTAGAAAATAAGGCTCCCTGCCCAAAAGAAAATAAAATGGAAAGAACCTATTTCTGGCATCAAATAACTTGTCCTTGGTCATAGAATTAGTGGGCTGCAGAGGTGAAACTTGAACGATGTAAATTAAATACAATGATAAGAAACAGCACAGTCTTTCCCCTCATGGAATTTATAGTCTATACAGACAGGCATTAATTATACACAAAAGAATGGTTATGACTCTAAGGAGTATAATGAAATAGGATATGGGCTATGAAAGCTTTAAAGAGGGTTTGATTTTGGGAATAATACTGGAACTGAAATATGCCGGATGATTGGAAGAGGGTTCAAGGCAGAGGAAGCTGCATGTGTCAAGTTCTATTAATGGGAGGAGGCTGATGAGTATGAGTAAGATTAAAACAAGGATTTAGGCTCAATAGGAATGAGAATGAGACAAGAATTGAGAATGTCTTCATCCATTTCATGTTACTATAACAAAATACCTGAAGCTGGGTAATTTTAAGAAAGGGGGCTTATTTAATTCATGATTCTGGTGGGTAACAAGCCTTTTTAAAAAATTAAATATAAGGATATTAAAATATAATTCTTTGCAAGTCCCTCTCTTCTTTTATGTTTCTTTTAAGTTATCAGGTTAGGTTCTCCTTCCCTCAGTCACCCTTCTTTTTTTTTTTTAAGAGTTTAATGTATGAAGTTCATATGGAATCTAAACCCATTTACTAAATCTACTTGAGAAAACAAACAACATTCTTTGGTTGCATCTGAATGTTCCAGCCAGTTAAAATGAGACAATTGTGTGGAAAGAAAATTGAATGGGTGGAAAATTTCTCTAATTTCATTGTGATTACCAAATTTAAATTTATCATCTGACATGTCCTTCCAGATAAACACTACAATGTCCTGAAGAACATTCTTTTTGTCTTATTTTGGCAGTGGACGAACATTAGTGATTTAGGTCATGGCTATCTGATTCAGTAGTGATTCAGTTTTTTGTTTGGGGTTTGAGGGGCGACATTGGAGGTTTTTAGGGTGTGTGTGTGTGTGTATGTGTGTGTGTGTGTGTGTGTGTGTGGTACTAGGGATTGAACCCAGAGGCACTCTATCTCTAAGTTATATTCCCAACCCTTTTTATATTTTATTTTGAGACAGGGTTTTGCTAACTTTTCCAGTCTCGCCTCAAACTTGCCATCCTCCTGCCTCAGCCTCCAGAGTCACTGGGATTACAGGTATGTGTAACTGTGCCTGGCAGTGATCTAAATTTGATTGCATTTTTATATTAATACCTAAACAGCCTGATTTTTATTATTTTTCTTTACACAAGTAATACATGCTTATTGAAAAATTTTAGAAACTGAGAAAAATGTAAAGAAGAAATGTCACATCTAATTTATTTCTAAGTTTTGCTCTGATAAATAATGTTGGGATGAATAGCTGACAAGCTAAATCTTTGTATTACTTCATTGATTAGCTTCTTGGAGTCCAAGCAATAGAACTAATTACAGAGAATATTTTTCTTTTTTTTTTTTTTAATTTGGTGGTGGTAGTGGGTACTGGGGATTGAACTACATCAAGTGACTACATCAGAGCTACATCCCCAGCCCCCATTTTTTAGTTTTTATTTTGAGACAAGGTCTTTCTAAGTTTCTCAGGCTGGCCTCACACTTGCAATTCTCTTATGTCAGCCTCCCGAGTCACTGGGATTACAGGTGTGTACTAACTGCACCCGACTGAGAATCTTTGCTATGTATTCTCAAGTTGCCATCCAGAAAAGTTGTGCCAATGTACAGCATAAAACAATGGCCTACCCTGGAGTGCACTATGATCTTTATTCATTGCCTGCCAACTTGAAACATATTTCATTGTTGTTTAAATTTGAACTGAATAGTAGTGACATTCAATACTTTTCTTTTTTTTCCCTTCATGTCACACTGGCCTGAAGACTTTAAATGGGAGCCATATTACTACTTCATGCCTCCTTTTGCCATTGTAGAACCACAGTCCTTTAAATTGTTTCAAAGGCTGAGATTGTGGCTCAGTGGTAGAGCACTTATCTGGCATGTTCAAGGCCCCGGGTTCAATCTTCATCTTCACAAAAACAAAACAAAATAAATTGCTCCCAGGGATGTCTCGCATGAGAAGAGATGCAAACCACACTGACTACCATTTGGCATGTCATTTCCTTCTTCCTGAACTGACTTCCTTCAGAGATAGCTACAGCCTCTGCTGCCTGAGAAACCACGTGTAGGGCTTTGCCATTAACCCAAGTATCCACAGAAAAGCTTCCTCCCATTAAGCAATGCACTGCTGTCAGACTCCAATCTCAATCCAGGGATGCTTCTTCCTCCCCAAGCTACATCTGACACTTCTACTGAGCACCACTCAGTCTGTATGAGAGGTGCAAAGTCTTGCTACTACTACTACTTGGTACCACCACCACCACTGCCGGCCGTGCTGATACTGATGCTCTGAGGCCAGAGGTGCAAAACTTCAAGGTGCTCTACAGTTATATTGAACCGTACATAAGAGTAGTGGTGCTGAGCCCCCATTAGCAAAACAACCCCTTTGATCATCATCTACATTGCCAAACCCCTCCCAGCCCTAGGAATCAGACAGAAAGTCCTAGGGAGATAGACAAAAACCTGGTCATCAGAATGGCAAACACAATGCTCAGAAGTGCCCCTGCCTCCTCTGTCGGCTACGTTCCTGTTGTTTAGTTCTCTTCCCTCAAGGTGAGTTAGAGTTAGGGTTCAGTTCCTCCTTCACAAGACTCCTCACCTTCACAGAAATAGATAATGGTTGATTCACCTCATCACTCCAACAGGTACTGCTGAATCCCAGTGGAAACAGTGTAGGTGAATGCTGGACCCTCCTTCTCTCCCCAGCATTTCGTGTATTTATGCAATAAATGCATGTGTTTATAAATGTATTGGTCATTTGGATTTTTGATTCTGTGAATGGATTGCTGATATCCTTTGTCCATATTTTTAGGGAAGTGTTGATTTCATACTGATTTGTAAGCGCTGGAGCTCATTCCATTTCATAGATGTTAGGGCCAATCATTTGGTTTCAGTTATGGTTTTTTTCCACAAAGTCTTTGATATATAGGTTTTTAAAAATGTAGACAAATATATTTATCATTTCCTTTTTAAATTTTTTATGGGTTTGGGTTTTTGTTGTTGTTTTGTTGTGTTTTTGTTGTTGTTGGTGGTGGTGGTAGTGTGGTATTGTGGATCAAATTCAGGTACTTCCTACATTACACCTCAGACCTATATTTTATTTTGAAACAGGGTGTCTCCAAGTTACCCCACACTGGCCTCAAAACCTGCAATCCCTCTGTCTCAGTCTCCTAAGTACTGGGAATACAGGTGTATACCAATGAGCCCCATTTTTTATGTTTTATCCTAAAAAAATTTCATTACCTGGATATCTATCTATATTGACATATATTTTATACTAACTTATATAGCTTTTTTCTATTTAGCTATTAATATATGTGGACTACATTTTTGAAATATTATGTGAGATAAAATAAAACTTAGATTTAAAACATAGCAATTAGTTTTCCAAATATTATGTGCTAACTAGTCACTCCTTTCCTATTTTTTTTTTTTTTGGCGGTACCGGGGATTGAACCCAGGGGTGTTCTACCTCTGAGCTATGCCCCCAGCCCTATTTTTTATTGTTTATTTTGAAACAGGGTCTCACTAAGTTGCAGAGGGCCTCACTAAGTAGCTGAGGCTGGCCGTGAACTCGGATCCTCCGGTCTCAGCCTCCCAAGTACTAGGATTACAAGCATGCGCCACCACGCCCAGCTACTCTTTTCCTATTCTTTTGTGATACTTCCTTAATTTACAGTAAGTTCTCATTGAAATAGAATCTATTTCTATACTATGCATTCTCTTTCATTGACCTGTTTATTCTTGCACCAAAACTATGCTGTTTTAATTAGTGATATTTCACAACATATTTTAACATGCAGTGAGATAATCTTTTTTTTTATGGTACCGGGAATTGAACACAGGGGCGTTGTACCTCCACACTATGCCCCCGGCCCTATTTTTTATACTTTATTTTTGAAACCGGGTCTCACAAAGTTGTGGAGGGCCTCACTAAGGAGAGAGAGACAGAGAGAGACAGAGAGACAGGGAGAGAGAGCGCAGAGGCTGGCCGCAAACCCGGATCCTCCGGTCTCCGCCTCCCAAAGTACTGGGATTACAAGCGTGCGCCACCACGCCCGGCTTGAGATAATCGTTCTAATCATTCCTTTCTCTCCAACATTTCTTAGGTATTCTTCCTTATTTTTCCCCTCCAGATGGCTTCTCGGCTCGCCTGAATTGATTTAAAGACAGCTATCTCAAATCTCCCCAGACTAACTGTAATTTTCTACCAAAGTATTAATGTACACCAAGCATAAAAAAAGAGAGAAAGACAAAAGAAATAAAGAAGGAAAGAAAAAAGAAAGAAAGAAAGAAAGAAAGAAAGAAAGAAAGGAAGGAAGGAAGGAAGGAAGGAAGGAAGGAAGGAAAGAAAGAAAGAAAGAAAGAAAGAAAGAAAGAAAGAAAGAAAGAAGTTCAGGAGGAAAGAGGCATATTTTCTATGTCTTGGTGTAATGATTTGGATTTAGAATTTTCCCCTACCACTCCCGGAAACAAGGTAGCAATGTTGGAAGTGGGAGCTTGATTGCTAAGGGGGGGGGGGGTCCCTGACGGTGTGACCTTGGGGATTATATATGGTTCCTCCTCCCCTGCTGTCTGTCTCTCTGTCTGTCTGTCTGTCTATCTCTCTCTCTCTCTCTGTCTCCCTCCTCTAGCCTCCATGATGTGAGAGCGGAGCCTTGCACTCTCCCTTTCTCTGCTTTCCAATCTCAAAAAAACTGTGATCAAATAAATCTTCCTTCCTCTAAATTGTTCGGTCAGTCGTTTTGGATTATAGCAGTGAAAATGTTGACACAGACACTTGGAAACCAGAAAGAAAAATATAGAATTGGTTGGGCAGTGGTACACTCCTGCAATTCCAGCTACTTAGGAGGCTGAGGCAGGAGGATGGCAAGTTCAAAGCCAGCCTGGGCAACTTAGCAAGACCCTATCTCCAAATAAAAACTAAAATAAAAGGGGAAGGGGATAGGATGTAGCTCAGAGGTAGAGTGCCCCTGGGTTCAATCCCCAGTACCACAGACAAAAAAATTAATATATAGAAGTGAAATGAGTGGTCACACTATTTTTCAAGTGCCTACTCTTTACCCAAAACTTAGACTTCCTAGAGTCCTACCGTAGCTCTAGACCCTCAAGAGTGATGAATTAATGCCCATGGGTGCTGTGGACTGTGACTGAGAAGAGAACTGACTCATTGAATCCATTACAAAATTCCACAGGGAAGTAGAGGCCCTGCACCCTCTCTATGAGGAAAGCTCTGAAGGGCCCTCCCAGCCTCAGAGCTGGCACTGGTCATGACTGCACCGACGTCCAACTCCTCCTTCTGCACAGTCAGCTTCCTTTCATTGTCCCCACTGGTGTGAGCCAGAACATTCTGGAGTAAACTCACAGCACATGACTATGTTCCTCAAACTGACTCTCAACATTAATAATAAAGTTCAGAAAAGTGATTGGATATGATGTAAATCTATAAAAATCAACATATGTACACTGGGAATATACACTGGGAAAAATATTTTATTCACAGTATTGGTAAACTCAGAGGGTTAGTACCACTAAAAACAAAAAAACTTAAAATGTGTGGAATCCATGTGAATATAATTCAAAAATTAACTGAAAGCCGGGCATGGTGGCGCACACTTGTAATCCCAGTACTTGGGAGGCTGAGACAGGAGGATTGCAGGTTTGAGGACAGCCTCAGCAAGTAGTGAGGCCCTCTGCAACTTAATGAGACCCTGTATCAAAATAAAGTATAAAAAATAGGGATGGGGGTGTAGCTCAGAGGTAGAATGCCCCTGGGTTCAAGCCCCAGTACTGCAAAAAAAAAAAAATAACTGAAAAATGTACATGAAGATTTTAATAAGTGGGAAAAACTATTAATTTTTAGATGGGAGAAGGAATAGAATAATATCAATTCTTCACAAGGTAATTTACAAATTTTAATGTAATTTCTGAGATTCTACTTGGAACCAAACAAACTATTTTTTATGATAAAACCTTGGGGACTTCATTTTAAAAAATAAAGTAATTCAGGAACTGGTCTGAGGTTTGGAAATTTTCTACATAGCAATTTTATGACTTCTTCCCTTTGGGAAATGAAAAGCAAAAATTAACAATTATGTTTCCGACAATGGTTATATTTGGGTTCTAAATGTATCGTAAAATAAATATAACTTTGTACTAACTAATATGTCCTAGCAAGAAAATGATCTGATTTGTTAAAATTATCTTCCTAAGTGAGACGGAGCAGTTAGCCAAATGTTAAGTGGACTCCGCCCTCCGAAAGAGTTTCAAATGTAGAAGTAACCAAAAGAAAGCACACCATTTCTGAGATAATACCCGAGGGAGAGGGTCTACTCCTGTCCCAAAAAGCTGGCAAGGGATCAGCAGTCCCTATAAAAAGTCCATTCTTACTGCTCTTCAGTTGTCGCTACATCCATCAGGTTTCAGTTAAGTACTGAACTTCAGATCCTCAAGCCTGACTGAGGGCTCTATCAGTCCCAAAGGGTTTTTAACCTTCAGGGAGGAGCCAGAATGCACGGCCAACTTCTGGGAGACCCACACACAGTCAAGCCTCTCTCGCTTCCTCTCTGATTCTTTTTGTTTAAATCTCGGGCCAGAAGAAGTAATTATCTCTCCTCCTGTGTCAAAGGAGAAAAATAAATGGACAAGTATTTTTTGTATCTGTTACTCCTATTAAAATGTGTGTCTTTATCAGGGGTGAGGGAGTGATTGAATAAATTAAAAAATTGAAGGAACCAAAAAGACATGCTTTATGTCACCTCTTCACAATAATGACATATTTTATATCACCTCTTCACAATACATAAAGACTTAGATATATTTCTATATGCATGGATTAAAAATTGAATAACTACATACCAAAATATTGATTGTAGTTATTGCTGGAGTGTTAGATTAAGAGGTGAAAGGAAAATAGGGTTAGGGTTAGGGTTAGGGTTAGGGTTAGGGTTCAAAAAGGGGAAACAGTTCAAAAAGGGGAAACAGTTCAAAAAGGGGAAAAATGTCATGACTGTAGATAATTTTTACTCTTTTGTCATTGTATGCATTTACTATATTTGACCATATAAAAACTATCTAGGGAAAACATAACAATATAATAAATAGATATTATAATGATATAATAAAGTTAAGAGGCAAAATAAAAATGAGCAAACCATAAGGCTAATATTCATGATATATAAAGAAGTTTTATAATTTATATACATACCACACATACACACAATTCAATGGAGGAAAAGTAGGCAAGATGTATGAACAGACAACAGAGAATAATAAACACCTCATGCATAAGAAAGACTCAACTCTACTAGTAGAAAGGAAAATGCAAATTAAAAAGATAATGCGGGCCGGGCGTGGTGGCGCACGCTTGTAATCCCAGTACTTTGGGAGGTGGAGACCGGAGGATCCGGGTTCGCGGCCAGCCTCAGCGCGCATGCGCGTGCGATCAATCTCTCTCTCTCCTCTCTCCTCTCTCTCTCTCTCTCTCTCTCTCTCTCTCCCTAGCGAGGCCCTCCGCAACTTCGTGAGACCCGGTTTCAAAAATA
>PVJS01009577.1:0-22898 GCA_004027185.1 Glis glis
CTTCTTTTTTTTTTTTTTTTTTTGTGGTACCGGGGATTGAACGCAGGGGCGTTCTACCTCCGTGCTACACCCTGGCCCTATTTTTTTTATGCTTTATTTTTGAAACCGGGTCTCACGAAGTTGCGGAGGGCCTCACAAGGTAGAGAGAAAGAGAGAGAGAGAGAGAGGAGAGAGAGATCAATCGATCAATCGATCGATCGTGCGCGCGTGCATGTGCGCTGAGGCTGGCCGCGAACCCGGATCCTCCGGTCTCCGCCTCCCAAAGTACTGGGATTACAAGTGTGCGCCACCACGCCCGGCTATGCTTTGTATTTTGTTGGAAAAGTTCTTCTCCCACCCCAGGGCCACAGGGATATTCTGCATTTTCTTGTATATTAGCGTGATGTGTACGAGGACTTTAATCTGTCCAACATCTCTCTATCCATACAGGCTAAGGATCTAGCTTTTTTCCTTCCAGTATCACCTGCTGAACAGCCCTTGGCTTGCTGATTGATGATGACCCCTCTACTAGCGCTCCACCCCTGCACTCCCTCTCCTTCCCATTCACCTGCAGTGTTCTCAGTACTGTGGCTTTGTTACTCTTAAAATCTGGTGAGGCAAGTCCCTCTCTTGGGTCTTTATCCAGGTGACTTGAGCATTGGTGGAGTTTTATTTTTGTGTATAAGTGTTAGAATCGTGTCAAGTTTCTTGGAAAAAATCCAACTAGAGTTTTCCAAAAATGTTCAAATTCGTGTTTATAACACATAATATTTTATTTTATTTTATTATTTTTTTTGGCACTGGGGATTGAATCCAGGGGCATTCTACCTCCAAGCTACACCCCCAGCCCTATTTTTTATTCTTTATTTTGAAACAGGATCTCACTAAGTTGCGGAGGGCCTCACTAAGTAGCTGAGGCTGGCCGTGAACCCGGATCCTCTGGTCTCAGCCTCCCAAGTACTGGGATTACAAGCATGCACCACCACACCTGGCCATAATATTTTATTATTTAAAAATCTGTCTTCATCTATGTTTACCCTTTTTCATTTTGTTTTCTTATGTGCATCTTTGATGTAATTTTTACTAGGTTTATAAATTTGGCTAAACTTTTCATAGTGCTAGCTTTTAGTTTTGTTATTATTCTCCTTCATTCTGTTTCATTGATTTCTACCATCATCTTTATTTCTATCCTCTGTGTGTATGTATGGGGGGATACTAGGGATGGAACCCAGGGGCTTCTACCTCTAAGCTATACCCTAGGCCCTATTTTAATTTTTATTTTGAAACAGGGTCCCACTAAGTTGCCAAGGGCATCACTAAATTGCTGAGGCTGGCCTCATTGAGCCTGCCATCCTCCCATCTCAGCCTCCCAAGTACTGAATTTACAGATGGGCACCACCACGCCCAGCTTATTGCTACTCTTTATATGTGGAAATTGAGTCCTAGAAGATTAGTAGTTCACTCAGGGTCAGAGTTAGAAAGGAAAGGAACCCATGGTTTTTTACCTTTAACTGTAACAAGAGATTGCCTCTTGCAGTGGCTGCTGTGACATGGCTTCCTGTCTTTGCTGTGAGTTGGGTCTGTCGTTTCTCCAGCTAGCAGGAAGGAAAGTTTGTGTCTGAATTATACTTCCTCGTTTTCCTTTATACTGCCTAGCGCAGTGCTTCCCTGTAGTACCTTCTTGAGGATTTGTTGCTTCGATTTGGTCTTAGGGTGACAATAAAGAAAATTAGAAAGGAAGAATTTAGTTGGTTCTGTTTTCACTGGCTGATTTATTTATTTATTTTTATTTTTTGGTGCTGGGGATTGAACTAAGGGGAGTTCTACCTCTGAGCTACACCCCCAGACCTTTTTATTTTTTATTTGGAAACAGGGTCTCACTAAGTTGTGGAGGGCCTCACTAAGTTGCTGAGGCTGGCCGTGAACCTGTGATCCTCCTGTCTCAGCCTCCCAAGTACTGGGATTACAAGCGTGTAATCACAGGCATGCACCGCCACGCCCGGCTTGACTTGAACTTCTGATCCACCTGTCTCAGCCTCCCGCATGCTGGGGTCACAGGCGTGCACCGCTGCACCCACTCTCACTGGCTGATTTTAATGGTGCTTGGCAGCAATGTAGCTACACAGCCATTTACACGTAGGCACGTTCTTGCCACTTGGGCCTGGTGGTGGTTTGCCAGTGTCAGTGCAGATTTCAAATGTCCGTTTCCCTCAGGAAGTGGTCTGTTGTCCAGTGAACGTATCTGACACACAGTCCTGACGTTGACAGGGAAAAGCCTGGAGGGGCAAGGAGTGACCCACAATGTGAAGGCCATGGTGCTCGAGCTGAAGCAGTCCGAGGAGGACGCGAGGAAAAACTTCCAGGTCGAGGAAGAGGAACAGAATGAGGCCGAAAGAAAAGAAAAGCGAATTCAGAGGACGAAGAGAGGACTGGAGATACTGGCCGAGAGAGGTACATGGAGCGTGGGGCCTGTCGCCTCCTCAGGTGTGACTCACGCGAGCAGCAGGGCACGGGCAGGGTGGCCTCGCGTCTCTTGGGGTGTTTTCTCCTCCCCAGCCCTAGCCTTTACAGCGCTCTCACTGTCACTGCCGTTTACCCTGGATTAACGGAGCCCTTTGTTTTGTGCAGCCGAGATGGTGGTGGATCCAGAGGCTGTGCCGTACTTAGACATAGCAAACCAGACAGGCAGATCGATCAAAATTCCCCCATCAGAGAGGAAAGTAAGTACTCGAGACGCGCGCTCGCTCATGGATTTGTTGTCAGAATAGAAGTGGTTTCATATTGTTAACCGTCTCTCAGCCAGGGGCTAATATCTCCTTATGCTGTCTATGACTAGGGGTCAAGTTAATTTTAGTTTTTCTGTCTTTAAAAGACTATTTGGAGTGGACTTCACTCTTTGAATTGAGTTTAAAGTTTTAGGAGAGGGGTTGTGTGTCTGAAGGGGGTCTTGTTATGTGGTCTTTTTTTGTGTGTGTGTGTGTGTGTGTGTGTGTGTGTGTATGGTACTGGGGATTGGACCCAGGGGCATTCTACCTCTGAGCTAAACTCTCAGCCCTATGTCATGTTTTGTTTTTTATTTTGAAATATGGTCTTGCTAGGTTGCTCAGAGTCTTGCTAAGTTGCTGAGGCTGGTCTCGAACCTGTCATGCTCCTGTCTCAGCCTCCCAAGTAGTGGGATTACAGCGTGTGCCACCACGCCTGGCTCCAGTCTGGTCTTACACTGGTGGGCTTAAGTGATTCTCCCATCCCAGCCTCTCGAGCAGCTAGGACTGTAGTCATGCACCGCTATGGCCGGCTTAAAGTTTAGTTTTAATAACAAAATGTTGTGGGCTGATGTTTGTGCTGTCAGTGGATTGAGGCTTTCGTTTGTTTGTTTAATGTTGGTGGCTCTTCGCCTACTGCCTTCTTATAGTACATGATAACATGTAGGTCTGTTTGGAAGATCTTTATAAGACTAAACTATGTAAAATTTCAAATCTTAAAAAAATGAACCTCAAAATTTTTGGATCACTTTTGTCAGCTCCCTGTTTCTATAACAAAATACCCGAGATAATTAATGCCTGAGAAAAGGTTTATTTTGGCTCATGGTCTCTGAGGGTCCAGTCCATGGTGGATTGGCTGCACAGCTTTGGGCCGGTGGTGAGGCAGCACTTCACTGTGGGAGTGTGGCAAAGCAAGCCCACCCACCTCATCAGCCAGGGAGCAGGAGGAGCGAGGGAGGGCCGGCCCCCAGTGACCTCAGGACCGCCCAGGAGGCTCCATCTCCAAAGGCGCCACGGCCTCCCAGTAGCAGCACTCTGGGGACCACGGCCACCTTTTTTTTTTTTTGCGGTACCGGGGATTGAACCCAGGGGGGCACCCCCGGCCCTATATTTTTTTTTTTTTTTTGCGGTACCGGGGATTGAACCCAGAGGCATTCTACCTCCGGGCTATATCCCAGCCCTATTTTTTATTCTTTATTTTGAAACAAGGTCTCACTAAGTTGCGGAGGGCCTCACTAAGTAGCTGAGGCTGGCCGCAAACCCGGATCCTCTGGTCTCAGCCTCCCAAGTACTGGGATTACAAGTGTGCGCCACCACGCCTGGCTCCTCCTATTTTTTATCCTTTACTTTGAAACCGGGTCTCTGCGAAGTTGCGGAGGGCCTCACTACGTAGCTGAGGCTAGCCGCGAACCCGGATGCTCCGGTCTCCGCCTCCCAAGTACTGGGATTACAAGCGTGCGCCACCATGCCCGGCTACGGACACCTTTTAAAATGGTTCCGGAGATACTGGAGTTGACATGTACCTCAGAAAACCATGACGATTAGGAACAGAAAGTGATAGCCAAGCGAGGCGTCGCGCCTTAGTCCCCCAGGGCTCCTTGGGAGGAGGAGGCCAGGAGGGTCACTGAGCCCAGAACCTTGAGAACCGCCTGTGCAACAAAACTCACCTCAAAAAAGAAAGAAAGCAAAATAGATGCTTTAAAAAAGATACAGGAGCCGGGCGTGGTGGCACACGCTTGTAATCCCAGTATTTGGGAGGCTGAGACCAGAGGATCCGGGTTCGGGGCCAGCCTAAGCTACTTAGTGAGGCCCTCCGCAACTTAGTGAGACCCTGTTTCAAAATAAAGAATAAAAAAATAGAGCTGTGGGTATAGCCTGGTGGTAGAATGCTCCTGGGTTCAATCCCCGGTACCGCAAAATAAAAAAGAAAGATACAGGAATTACTGACTGCTTTTTTATATGTTAAGTCTTACAGAATATTAGAAGTCTAGATCAGCAGACACTAGAAGGAACTAATGAAAACAGACGGGTGCTGCTTATGGCCACATTGCAAGTGTTTAAGTGAAATAAAGCTTAAATATATTTTTCTTAATTTTGTCTTTTAGATTGGGTCGTGATGTTTTTGTTTTGTTTTTTTACCTCATGTGTTTTTCCTTGGACTTAATATGCTTTTGATATAATTTGTTTTACTATAGTTTAAAGTGATGTCTTTTAACTCCATCTTCTTTCCTAGGCCCTTATGTTAGCCATGGGATATCATGAGAAGGGCAGAGCTTTCCTGAAAAGAAAGGAGTACGGAATAGCCTTGCCGTGCCTTTTGGATGCCGACAGATATTTCTGGTAGGCAGTTTTGTGTGTGTGTGTGTGTGTGTGTGTGTGTGTGTGTGTTACTGGGGATTGAACTCGGGCATTCTACCTCCGAGCTACACCCCCAGCCCTATTTTTTTTTTATTGGGAAACACAGTCTCGCTAAGTTGCTGAGACTAGCCTCGAACCTGCGATCCTCCTATCTCAGCCTCCCAAGTACTGGGATTACAAGCGTACGCCACCACACCTGGCTCGGTAGGCACTTGTACCTGGTGGATACCAGTTTAAGGATGATGGTCCAGATTATACACCATTCTCCCTCCCCTGCAACTTTAGACTCAGTCTCACCCAAGGCAGTGGTTGATGTAAAAGAATAATTATGGTGTAGACCAATTTCTGAATTATTTTTTCCCATTGTATTTCTAATTGACCTCTTTTCCCTGTACAGAAGAGTTTTATAAACACATGCATTTATTTATTTTTAAAACAAGTAGGCAGGATATCCTCCCACCCTCTTTCTCTGCCTCTCCCCTCCCCTTTCCCTGTTCTGCGATGTGTTTCCAGCCGGAACTGTCTGCTGTAAGGCCTCCAGCAGCTTTCCTCCTGAGGAAACCCTTTCTCCTGGTGGAGGCCTTGATGATCAGTCTCCAAATCCATTGTTTCACCGGGGCTGCCAAGTGGTGATCTCTGTCATTCCTTCTGCTAGTTTTCCTCATCACTTTTTGGTTATTCTGAGGTATGGTTTGTACAGGAAAGAAAACAGAGTACTAGGTTCCTTTCTCCTTATTTTCAGAGTAAATGAGTTGGTCCCCCAAAGGTGACCGATGAGGTTTTTTTTTTCTTTACTCTTTTTTTTTTTTTTTTAAGTACCGGGGATTGAACCCAGGGGCATTCTACCTCTGAGCTACACCCCCGGCCCTATTTTTTATACTTCATTTTTGAAACCAGGTCTCGCGAAGTTGCGGAGGGCCTCACTGAGTAGCTGAGGCTGGCCAAGAACCTGGATCCTCCGGTCTCCGCCTCCCAAGTACTGGGATTACAAGCATGCGCCACCATACCCGGCTTCTTTACTCTTTTTTAAAAGTGTCGCTGGGCATGGTGGTGTGCGCTTGTAATCCCTGTACTTGGGAGGCTGAGACAGGAGGACTGCAGGTTCGAGGACAGCCTCAGCAAATAGTGAGACTCTCATTAACCTAAGGAGACCCTGTTTCAAAATAAAACTAAAATAGGGCTGGGGGTGTAGCTTGGAGGTAGAATGTCCCTGGGTTCAATCCCCAGTACCACAAAAATAAATAAATTAAATAATTTAATTAAATATAAAATAGGGCTGGGGGTGTACCTTGGGGGTAGAATGCCCCTGGGTTCAATCCCCAGTACCACACACACTGGAAAAAATGTCAATATTAAAGCCTGGCGTGGTGGCACATGCCTTTAATCCCAGTACTTGGGAGGGTGAGATAGGAGGATCACAGGTTTGAGAACATCCTCAGCAAGGAGTGAGACTCTCATCAACCTAGCAAGACCCAGTTTCAAAATAAAAATTTAAAAACTGTGGCTGGGGGTGTAGCTCAGAGGTAGAATGCCCGTGGGTTCAATCCCCAGTTCTACACACACACCCACAAAAGTGTCAATATTAACTCATGGATCTTAACACATTTGATGTTCTTTAAACTCTGGTGCATAAGTTCTCCATCTTTGGCTTGCAGGTGGCCCCTGTGTCCTTTTGATTTGATCCTGGAAGTTTCTGTAGACTCATCCCTGAACCCCAAAGATATTTCAGACATTCCCTCAGACCAGGAACCAGCCATTTCCCAGAGATTCCTGGTTCCTCTTTTTTTTTTTCTTATATTGGGGATTGAACTCAAGACTTTGTGCATGTTAGGGAAGTAGTGCTCTATCACTTAGCTACACCCCCGCCCTTTTTAAAAATCTTATGTTGAGATAGGGTCTTGCTGAGTTGCCGAGGCTGGCCTCAAACTTGCAATCCTCCTGCCTCAGCCTCCCAGGTAGCTGGTATTACAGGTGTGTGCCACTGTACCTGACTTATGGTTCTTTTTAATAGGAAATGGTGCTTAGAGACTATAATCCAAGCATATAAAATATTTGAAAAGTAGACTTGATTTTTGACAATGATCAAAAGTTAATAACTGCAGTGTGAACTTTTTTATTTTGGTGAATACCCACGATAATCCTCTACACTTCAAGAAGATACAAATACAAATGTTTATAGCTTGCCAGCTGCACTGGTTAGCACTGTTGGGTCATACATGAACAAATCCCAACTTAAACTAACTTATACAAAGATGGGATTTATTGTCCTAAATGTTTAGGGGATGAGCAAGGCTGGAATAGCGAGGACCAGGGCGGGAGCGCTGGGTTCTCCTCTGTCTCTGCTTTTTTGGGGTGTCAGCTTCATTCTCTGCTGCTGCAAACAGTGTGGAGTCTGAGTCCTTAAAATTCAAGTACATTTTTCATTTTCTTTCATAGTTCCTATGGTTATTGTTATGGAAATTTTCATATATATATATATATGGTATGTGTACACTATACACTATATATATGTATGTATATGACCAAGAATAGTTTCTTTCCATATTTATTTTTTGCAGTGCTAGGGATGAAACCCAGCACCTCTAGCTTGCTAGGCAAGTGCTCTACCACTGAACTAGGCTCCAAACCTCTTTCCCTATTTGAAACTAAATGTATGAGTTCTTTCAGCCAAGATGGAGTAACAGACTCATGAGGTGAGGAGACAGCTGGGAATCGGAGGTCAAGGTGAGAGAAGAGGACTTTGCTGAGTGGTGTCTGCACGTGCATGTGTCAGGTTGAGTGGAGCAGGGACCCGCTGCTCAGAGCAGAGAGATCAGCCCTCGCTGTTCCCACCAGCCAGTGGGGAGAACTTTATCATCACAGGGCATCAGGGCCAGCATTCAGAAGGGTCATGCCGCAGTTCTAGGGCAGAATTACCCAAAAGGCTGCTCTGGTCCCACCTACCGGAGCCTAAAAGCCAGCCTTGAACAGTGGCGTAAGTCACTGCTTTCAAATAACTCGAGGGCACCCTTAACAAAGCTCCATCATTTAGCAAAACAAAAATACCCAGCGTCCAGACAATTAAAACAGCAGGCATGCAAAGAAACAAAAAATACAACCCATAACGAGGAGAAAATCCATCAACAGAAACCGATCCAGAAGTGACCAGAAGCTAGAATTTGACAAAATAGTAACTATAGTCTGTTTATTCAAGAAGGCAGAGGAAGACTTGAGCATGTCAGATAAATGGGAGATAAATGACCCACATTGGAAATTAAGAGATAAAAAATACAGTGTCCAGTGGTTGGGTGCAGTGGTATGTGCCTGTAATCCCAGTACTCGGGAAACAGGAGGATTGCCGCAGGTTCAAGGCCAGCCTTGGCAATTTAATGAGACCCTCAGCAACTTAGCTAGACCCTGTTTCAAAAGAAAGAATAAAAAGGGCTGGGGGCGTAGCCCAAAGGGAGAACACCTCTGGGTTCAATCCCCAGTAACAAGCACGCATGTGTGCACACACGCAGGCACACACACAATCACTCCAAGATGAAAAGTGCATTGGGTGGGGTTAGCTGCAGAGTAGACCCTACAGAAGAGAAGATTAGTAAACTCTCCAACATGACACAGAAGAAGACTGGGGGAAAAGATGCCAGAGCATCTGCAGCCAGGGACGAGCCCAGGCCGCCCAGCCCAGGCGCAGCCGGAGTGTCCAGAGGAGGCAGGCAGCACAGAGAGACTTGAGGAAATAAAGGCTAACATTTTCCCAAACCACCAGATAGAACCTTAGAACCCCAAGTACAAAAAATACGAAGGAAAAAAAGAACTACACCAAGACACATGATAATCCAGTTCCTTAAAACCAGTAATAAAACTAAAAATGACTTTGAACCAGCCTTTCTTGAACAAAGATACTTTTTTTTTTTTTGCGGTACTGGGGATTGAACCCAGGGGCATTCTACCGCCGAGCTACACCCTCAGCCCTATTTTTTATTCTTTATTTTGAAACAGAGTCTCACGAAGTTGCGGAGGGCCTCACTAAGTAGCTGAGGCTGGCCACGAACCCGGATCCTTCGGTCTCAGCCTCCCAAGTACTGGGATTACAAGCGTACGCCACCACGCCTGGCTGAACAAAGATACTTAAACCTGGCTTACCTTTCTTAAAGTTATCTTTCTATATTTTACATAAGATTTAAACTCATAAAGCAAACATCATAAATTTCTGTTACATAACTGATGTAAGCCGGGCATGGTGGCACATGCTTGTCATCCCAGTACTTGGGAGGCTGAGACGGGAGGATCACAGGTTCGCGGCCAGCCTCTGCAATGTGAGGCCCTCCGCAACTTAGTAAGACCCTGTTTCAAATAAAAAATAAAAGAGGGCGGGGGTGTATCTCAGAGGTAGAAATGCCCTGGGTTCAATCCCCAGTATCACAAAAAACAAAAACGCACCAACGTAAGCTGAAACGGCATATAGTTTTTCTAAAGTGAGGCGCAGCAGACTTTATTTAAATAAGTTTTGCACAATTATTATTTTGTTTCATCATGAGAATTTATCAACAGTGTTAAAACTGTAAGCCAAAGTAGTATTAATAAAAATATGTTCTAAAACACAATTTTATACCAGGCTTTTAAAAACCATATTTTTCCAGCTGACATGACCAGATTCAAATCTAGGCCTTAGAGTTTCAAAGTTATAATATGTATAAGTTAATTTATTAAAACTAATAGGATAAATTACCCCTCTAAATAGGAGACCTGTGCTCTGATGTAGTTTTGGTTTTTCGCTGCTCATATACTCAATTCTGGGTCACATTGGAGATGAGCACACGTCTTATTTTTAACTGGAATGAGGCTGATGAGAAGCCCCCCTCGAGGGTAAGATTGGACCCCTGTCCACAAGCTCCTTCCTGTTCTCAAAGTCAAGTTCTCAGGCAGAGTAACAGAGCTGGACAGAGTGCCTCTCACCTGGTCCTACACCTGCGTAGAATAGAAATGTTCAAAGAGACAACTGATAAATATAAAAGCACTGTTCTAATAAATTTTCTTGTCCCCCACTGGACTGCATACAGGCACTCCCCTTAGGAGGCCCGCTGTTTTAAAGGGCAAGTGACAGCCAGGCGTGGTTACAAACGCCTGTAATCCCAGTCCTCGAGAGGCTGAGACGGGAGGATTGCAGGTTCGAGATCAGCCTTAGCAACTTAATGAGGCCCTCAACAACTTAGTAAAACTCTGTTTCAAAATAAAAAATAGGGCTAGGAGTGTAACTCGGAGGTAGAACGCCCCGGGATTCAATCCTCAGTACAAACAAAAAAGGGCTGGGGGTGTAGCTCAGTGTTAGCCCATGGGTTCAATTCCCCATCATAAATAAATAAATAAATTATAAAGGGCAAATGATGAAATCAGACCCCCTCTGATTTGTCTCTCTGCTGAACATATTGACAGGCGAGATAGGAAGCTTGGACATGAGCATTTTGTAGTTTTATATAAAAGCAGCCTTATTTTAGTAGAATACCAGTGAAACAGAAAGACTCTTGAAAATGTGTTAATGTATGATGCATAGTTCCAGACGTTGTCCTTTCTTATTGAAGACTTGAGATCTCCATTTGCATTATGGATTTTAGCATAATTGCAACTTAAAATCCAAATAAATAATTTTGGTGGCTGTCTCTACATTCTTTCTGGACCACACTGACTTCTGTTCATTGGCTTGTATTTTCTCCTTTCTCTGTGCCTGGGTCCAGCCCATTGCCCCAACTGTAGAGTAGCCTTTGACCTGTATGTGGGCCCTCAGAAGTCAACGAGGCGTTTAGAGCCTGGCGTTTTCTAGATTGTTTCTTCCCACGGAGCATGAATGCTTTAGCAGAGCTCTCATCAGCTGAGGCATTCTTACTAAGTAGTGATGGGGGGGGGGTCTTTAAAGCAGTGGTTCTCCACCTTTCCTGCATGTGAAAATCACTCAGGGAGATTTTAGGAATATAGCACGCAGGCCCCACCCCCGATCTAGGTGGGGTCCCAGCATCAGCATTTCTCAAAAAAGAAAAAGATTCCCCCTGTCTAGGTGGTTCTAGTTTGCAGTCGGGTTGGAAGCCACTGCATTAAAGCTTGGGTTCCCTGGGTTTGCTGAGGGGTACTGACATGGTGGGCCTGGATTCTGCTCCCTGTGAGGCCTCTTTCCCAGCCTGGCAAGGGTCTGTGTGTGTCTGTCCGTCTATCCATCTGTCCTAGGGAAGGTGGTGTTGGGCTGTTATTCCTGTGCCCTAATTTCTTTTTTTCCATTAGAGAGAATCAGATCATGAATATAGCTCCCTGCACAAACTTTGGGATCTCTGTTTTTGAGCATTCAATCTTTGAAAACACACCAAGAACCAGGAAAGAATTTAAAAAGGTGTCTCAGCCAGGCGTGGTGGCGCATGCTTGTAATCCCAGTACTTTGGGAGGCGGAGACCGGAGGATCCGGGTTCGCGGCCAGCCTCAGCGCTCTCTCTCTCTCTCTCTCTCTCTCTCTCTTTCTCCCCCTCTCCTTAGTGAGGCCCTGCGCAACTTCGTGAGACCCGGTTTCAAAATAAAGTATAAAAAAAATAGGGCTGGGGGCGTAGCGCGGAGGTAGAATGCCCCTGCGTTCAATCCTCGGTACCGCAAAAAAAAAAATAAATAAATAAATAAATAAAAAGGTGTCTCGCACGGCTGTGTGTGATGTGGCCCCTTCTCCTTCCAGCGAGTGCTGCAGAGAGCTCCTGGACACCGTGGACAACTACGCCGTGCTCCAGCTGGACATAGTGTGGTGTTACTTCCGCTTGGAACAACTGGAATGCCTTGACGATGCAGAAAAAAAGCTCAACTTGGCTCAGAAATGCTTTAAAAATTGTTACGGAGAAAATCACCAGAGGCTGGTCCACATAAAAGTAGGTTACTATAACCTGTTTATGTGCTGTTCAGCCCTCTCTAGAATTTGTGTTTATTCCTGTTATTTAGACTGCTGCCAGAGGCTATTTTCTGTTAATAGTAGTAAGCAGTACGCTCTTTTGAAGCTCTATTTTTAGAAATGGAGCCGGGCGTGGTGGCGCATGCTTGTAATCCCAGTACTTTGGGAGGTGGAGACCGGAGGATCCGGGTTCGCGGCCAGCCTCAGCTCTCTCTCTCTCTCTCTCTCTCTCTCTCTCTCCTTAGTGAGGCCCTCCGCAACTTCGTGAGACCCGGTTTCAAAATAAAGTATAAAAAATAGGGCCGGGGGTGTAGCGCAGAGGTAGAATGCCCCTGGGTTCAGTCCCTGCTACCGCAAAAAAAAAAAGAAGAAAATATTAAATGGAGCCAGGCATGGTGGTGCACACTTGTAATCCCAGTACTTTGGGAGGTGGAGACCAGAGGATCTGGGTTCGCGGCCTCAGCTCGCTCTCTCTCTCTCTCTCTCTCTCTCCCTCTCCCTGTCTCTCTCTCTCTCTCTCTCTACCTATTGAGGCTCTTCGCAACTTTGTGAGACCTGGTTTCAAAATAAAGTATAATAAAAAATAGGATCGGGAGTGTAGCGCGGAGGTAGAACGTCCCTGGGTTCAATCCCCAGTACCACAAAAAAAAAAAGAAAATATTAAATGGTTTGCATGTGTGTCTGTTTGGTGTGTATATAGTCTAGAGAAACAGTTTTCTGGTCACAGGCCCCCCACTCATATCCCCCTGCCCAAGAGAGAGAGTGTGATTTATTTACGTTCAGTAGTGTCCGGTGCAGGTTGCAAATGCAGAGGACAGACGTCTGGATGGTGACGTGCGCTCGAGGGAGGGTTCTGGTATAGTGTCCACAAGCCAGCAGAGCCCTGGCTGTGCAGGGTCTTCATCCTGCTGTGGAGCTCTGCTTCCTGCTCTGCTGCCCGGAGCGCTGGTGTCCTGATGGCTGGAGATGGGTTCTGGACCCCTTTCCTCCCTGGGGATGGGATTGTCACCGTGCTTGAGGGTCTTCACTTTCTGCCACCAGCAGTAGTGATGCCGTGGACATTTTAGTGCTACCGTTTTATCCCTTGGGGGACAGAGGCAATCATGGTTGAACATTGTGCACCTGTGATTAGAAATAAGACAGTTTTATCCTTTCTTCCCTCTCCTCCCTCAATAACTTTAGGGGAATTGTGGGAAAGAGAAGGTACTGTTTTTGAGACTCTACTTGCTTCAGGGCATCCGGAACTATCACAGTGGAAACGGAGAAGAGGCTTGTGAGTATCTCAACAAGGTAAGAGGTGAGCTGTGACCATTCCCACCTGCTCTTTCTAATCCCCAGAGGTGTAGTGTTTTATAAACTCAGTAGTTTATAAGAAACACGCTTCTCTTTCCTGTTCCTCTCTCTCATACCATAAACACAATTGCATTTGCAAGGATACAGGCAAGATGCTGTAATAAAGCTGGGCGTGGTGGTGCACACCTGTAATCCCAGTACTTGGGAGGCTGAGACAGGAGGATCACAGGTTCGAGGCCAGCTTCAGCAACTTAGCAAGGCCCCCACCAACTTAGTGAAAAATAAAATAAAAAAAGGCTGGGGGTATAGCTTGGAGGTAGAATGCCCCTGAGTTTAATCCCCAGTACCAAAGGGGGAAAAAAAAGTGCTGTATGAACCAGGTGTGGTGGTGCACACTTCTAATCCCAGTACTTGGGAGGCTGAGACAGGAGGATTGCAGATTTGGGGCCAGCTTCAGTAACATAGTGAGACTCTCAGCAACCTAGAAAGACCCTGTTTCAAAAAAATAAAAAATAAAAAGGGCTCGGGGTTTAGCTCAGATGTAGAATGCCCCTGGGTTCAGTTCCCAGTACCACACACATACAAAAGTGCTGTGATAAAGACCCTTGAAAAGACGGTGACTTTGATTGGCTTGGAGTCTCCATCCCCTCATCCAGCAGGCTGGAGGAGCAGCTCTGCCCAGGTGTCCCTGGTTGCCCTGCCCCCAGCAGACGGCCCTCCCTAGAGAGTCAGAGCAGGCCTCTAGAGAGAAGACCAGAAGTTGCACCCATCCCTTGGCCACATGCCGCTGACCTGGACTTAACCACCTGGCCACACCTAGCTGCAAGGGAGAGTAAGGAGTGCCAGGTGTGTGGCTCAAATTCAGGGAGTTTTGTTACAACAAAAGAAGGGGACAGTGGATGCCAGTCCCTTCCACAACACCCAGCCTGTTCACTCGTGTTGTATGAGGGTAGGTTATGGAGGCGGAGATAGTGCAGTCTGCATCTGTTCATATGGTTGCTAACGGGTTTAGTGTCTAAAATCCAGCACACAGTAATTCGCGTGGAGCACAGGCTAATTTCTCTTAGGCTTTAGCTTTGTGTTGGGTGTTGACATTTCTATAGCTATGTGACTTGCCTTTCTCCCTGTCTTAGGCACGTCAGCTCTTTAAAGAGCTCTACATCGACCCGGCCAAAGTGCACAGCTTGCTGCAGCTGGGCTTCACTGCCCAGGAAGCCCGGCTCGGCCTGCGCGCCTGTGAAGGGAACGTGGACCACGCGGCCACCCACATTTCCAACCGCAGAGAGGTACCGTACGCTCCATGCTCTCGCCAGTGCCTGCGGGCCTGTGTCTTTGAAGAGGTTATAAAAAGTGAGGCTGAGTGAGCCTATTTCTGAAATCCTTAGCACCCTTGGGTATGAAAGACCCAAAAAAGATAATCCCACAAGAAGTGTTAATAATAGGAATTCTTTGTCACTCCAGAGCAGAAAGGAAGGAGTAACTTGTCTTTTTTAAAATTACTTCAGTTTTCAGATAGTGCAACTTCTGCTGTGGTGGCAGGTTACAGAAGCAGTCTTCTCTCTCTGTCTCTCTAGACATCACCGTGTATTTCTGGAAACCATTCTGAGGGGGCTGTGTTTTCCAGCGGGGCCATCGTGGTGGTTTGGGATGGCATTCTTGCCTAGATACATGAGTCAAACCATAAAACCAAGTAGTATTATATCATGAAAGTACAGGTAAACCACAATCATTTAGAACAAGTACATTCAAGAAAACTTTGGGAGCCGGGCATGGTGGCGCACACCTCTCAGTACTTGAGAGGCTGAGGCAGGAGAATTGCAGGTTTGAGGGCAGCCTCAGCAACATAGCAAGACTCTCAGCACTCCAGTGAGACCTTGCTTCAAACCAAAAACATAAAAAGGGCTGGGGGTATAGCTCAGAGGTAGAATGCCCCTGAGTTCAGTCCCCAGTACCACAGAGGGGGAAAAAAGCAATCAAGCAAGCTTTGGAATTTTGGAGTTGAGAGGAACCTTATTCTACCCAGTATGCTAGTGGTAGAGCAAAGGGCCTGCGGTCGGAGAGAGCCAATGATGGGACTAAGCGACAGAGCCACTTTTCTTCTCTAGCTGTGAACTCAGCCAGAGAATCTCGGAGCCCTCTCTCATGTATCCTCCCGCTTCCCTTTTTGCTGAACACCAGGGTAACTGTCAAGGAGGAAAGCAGCCTGAGAGGCTGTTAGAGGAGGCAGGAAAGCCCGCTGGTCACCGCCTGGGCCCGGGCTGGGAGGGGATTCGTGGCTCATTACGTGGCGGCCAGTCAGAGGACTGTTTCGGAGACCTCCTTTTGTGACACTGGTGTGCTCCTCGCCTCTGTCCCCCATCTGCCCGGGACTGCTGTCCTAGTCATGGCCCACTGGGTCTTGCTGTAGAAGTCAGTGCTATGCAAAGGCAAGGACTTCGAAAAGCTAGATTCTGTGTGTGCATCGTACACGCTCTGATTCAGCACTAGTAGAAAAGCTAACATTGCTCACATTGCGTATATCGCTTTGCTGTTACTTGATTATCAATAAGATTTCATTCGCATTTGGAAAGCCAGTGTATAAAAATGAGGTCATTTGAAAAATGTCATTTGTTAAGCCGGGCGTGGTGGCGCACGCTTGTAATCCCAGTACTTTGGGAGGCGGAGACCGGAGGATCCCGGTTCGCGGCCAGCCTCAGCACGCATGCGCGTGCGATCTCTCTTCTCTCTCTCTCTCTCTCTCTCTCTCTCTCTCTCTCTCTCCTTAGTGAGGCCCTCCGCAACTTCGTGAGACCCGGTTTCAAAATAAAGTATAAAAAATAGGGCCGGGGGTGTAGCGCGGAGGTAGAACGCCCCTGCATTCAATCCCCGGTACCGCAAAAAAAAAAAAAAAAAAAAAGAAAATGTCATTTGTTTATAATATTTTATAGTTCCCCAAACCTTCTCAGAATCATGACGTCATTCAGTTCTGTCTTTGACTACCTGTGAGGCCACAAAGATAGATCATTCTTGTTTTACATGGAGAAGAACTGTGGTTCAGATACTGGCTTTTAAAGTGTAGTAGAAGAGCCGGGCGTGGTGGCGCACGCTTGTAATCCCAGTACTTTGGGAGGCGGAGACCAGAGGATTCGGGTTCACGGCCAGCCTTAGCGCGCGCGCTCGCTCTCTCTCTCTCTCTCTCTCTCTCTCTCTCCTTCTCCCTGTCTCTTTCTCTCACTCTCTACCTAGTTAGGCCCTCCGCAACTTCGTGAGACCCAGTTTCAAAATAAAGTATAAAAAAATAGGGCCGGGGGTGTAGCTCGGAGGTAGAACGCCCCTGGGTTCAACCCCCGGTACCGCAAAAAAAAAAGTAAATAAATAAAATAAAGTGTAGTAGAAGCTGGGTGTGGTGGCTCACACCTGTAGTCCTGGTACTTAGGAGGCTGAGACAGGAGGATCACAGGTTCGAAGCCAGCCTTAGCATCAAAATTGGTCTGGGAGTATAGCTCAGAGGTATAATGTCCCTGGGTTTAATCCCCAGCACCACCACCACCAAAAAAGAAAAAGGGGGTAGTGGAATCATATCGTATGTGCATTTATAAGTTTAGTCACAGCCCTTAGAGAAAACCCAGGTAAGAAACTACAGTGTGTGGTGAGTTGAGCCTGCTCACTCTTCCATTCAATGAATGTGTAGAGTTGGGACACCCCTTTTTTTTTTTTTTTTGTGGTACTGGGAATGGAATCCAGGGAAAGTACCTCTGAGCTGCACCTCCAGCCCTATTTTATTTTTAATTTTGAGACAGGGTCTCATTAAGTTGTGGAGGCCCCAAATACTTTAATCTTCTTATGCGTGGCTACATGGTTAAAAGAAAACGGACATAGATATTTGTAATTGTTGAGTTGTGTGAGGCCCCAGCGTGGCGTCACCTCTGGCTTAGGTAATGCCTGGATCTCTGTCTACCAGGGAGTCTTTCTCTGGGTTGTGCACGTTTCTTTGTCTTAGTATATAAATGGAAGAAGCTGTAATTGAAAACAGAGGATGGGGCTGGTAAAGGCATCTTCCACAGGGCGGGGTGAGTGTGAATAAAAGTTGGAATGTGGGTGATGTGAAATCTTGCTGGCCTGCATGGTTGGTTCACAGTTGCAGATACGGTCTGCTTGGAGGCCTTTGGAGGCCCGGAGGTCAGCATAAGGACCTGGAGCCTCGCTGGGAGGCAGCGGGGCCCTGGAGGTCAGCATGAGGACCTGGAGCCTCTCTGGGAGGCGGCAGGGCCCTGGAGGTCAGCATAAGGACCTGGAGCCTCGCTGGGAGGCGGCAGGGGGCCCGGAGGTCAGCATGAGGACCTGGAGCCTCGCTGGGAGGTGGCAGGGGGCCTGGAGGTCAGCATGAGGACCTGGAGCCTGGCTGGGAGGCGACAGGGCCCTGGGAAGCAAGTGGGCAGGTGAGATGATGACACTCACTGGGCCGTGCGGGAGGGGTAGGACTGGCCACTTGGGCATTAACAGATGTGAGGGGCACGGCTGAGGGGGACAGGTTCACGTCCACTCACTCCTAGGACACGTCATCCTGTACCCCTCCCCATATCCCCTGAGGACACCCAAGGCTCCCCTTCCGGCTCCTCCTGCTGCCCCTGTGGGGACTTGGGGCCCCCGTGCTGTTTCCTTTTTTTTTTTTTTTTTTTTTTTTGCAGTACCGGGGATTGAACCCAGAGGGGTTCTACCTCCACGCTACACCCTCGGCCCTATTTTTTATCCTTTATTTTGAAACCGGGTCTCACGAAGTTGCGGAGGGCCTCACTAAGTAGCTGAGGCTGGCCGCGAACCTGGATCCTCCGGTCTCCACCTCCCAAAGTACTGGGATTACAAGCGTGAGCCACCACGCCCGGCTTGCTGTTTCCTTTCTTTTCCCAAGAGACCAAGGCACTTTCCTGCTTCAGAAAGAAAGGGGCATTTGCATTTGGAGCTGGGCTTAGCTGGAGGGACACCTGCTCTCGCCTGTGCTCATTGTCACCAACGTGCTGCCATCTTGGCTCCGTCACTAGCTTTCTGGAAAGATTTCTGTCTCCTCCTTGACCAAATGATGAGGCTGGATTAAATTAATGGTTTTCAAACTTTCATTTGTTTTAACTATTTTTTTTTTGTGGTGCTGGAGGTTGAACCCAGGGCCTCACGCATGCCAGGGTAGACACTCTACCACTGGGCTTATGTTTTTAGCATTTAAACTTCCTTTCCTTTCTCTCTCTCTCTCTCTCTCTCTCTCTCTCTCTCACTGTATTTGGGATTGAATCCTGGGTGCCCTACCACTGAGCTATATCCCCAGCCCTATTTATTTTATAAATAATATATACATACGTTTTTGCGCGTGCGTGTGTGTGTGTGTGTGTGGTACTGGGGATTGAACCCAATGGCATTCTACTTCCAAGCTACATCCCCAGACCTTTTTATTTTTTATTTTGAAACAGTGTCTCACTAGATTGCTGAGAGTCTCGTAAGTTGACAAGACTGGCCTCAAACCTGTGATCCTCCTGTCCCAGCCTCCTAAGTAATGGGATTTCAGGCATTCACCACTGCACTTTACTTAAAATTCCCTTTTCTTAAATGACATTTTTATGGGTGTCTCAATTTACAAAACAAGTAGAATTCTCCTAGTCAAGGCTGAATGGAGGGAGAAGAGAAGAATCTGAGCCATCTGCAGCCAGCTTGGGCTCCTGCGTCAGCCTTGGGCGCTTCCAAGAAGCAGGGTCCATGCTCTGGGGTCAGGTGACCTTTGTCCCCCTGAGCATTCTGTAGGTTCCACACCAACCCTTGCCACCTAAAGTATGGAGGGTGGGTGGGCAGCATCAGCATGGGCCAGGAACGATGAATCCCCAGGCGGGCGGTTCCTCACAGGCTGCGATGTGCTCCCACCAGTTGTGCTCCCACCAGTGCGGGAAGCTCCCTGGAGGAGGTCCCCCGCCCCTCCCTCCTGCCTCCGGCCCTGGCAACTCACAGGGTTCCTGATGCAGGCTTGTGGGGCCTGTGAGGCGCCCCCTTCCTGCCCAGGATGTAGCCTCTACTTCACCATCTGCCTGTGGAACAGCGCCCTAGGCTCCCTGTCCCTGTGGCCCCCTGCCTTTGGCTAGGCAAGGCTAGGTCTAGTGCGGTCGCCCCTTCTTTCGTTTGGTGGTTCACCTTGCCTGGCGACCGGAAACCCCTGCATAGTGCCGGGCTCTGTCCCAGCAGCGCACGGGACGACGCGATGAAATCAATGCTCTTAGACTTTATTCCTGTCTCGAAGAGGTGAGAAGGGAGAAAGACAAGAGAGCCAAACTCCCCAAACAAGGCTCAGCTCTACCTTTTATTACAGATTTACAGAATTCAGGCTGGGGCATCAAATCATTAACTGTCTCTGGCTAAGGAGTAGAGCATGGGGTTAGGAATGCTTAGAAGTTGTTATCTGGCAGTTTTTGCGAGAGCGGCAGAGGCTGCTGTCTCCAGCAACCTCCTTAGGTGGTCTTCCACCTTCAGCAAAGCAAGCGACAGGTGTAGTAAAACAGGAGGAAACGGCTTAGATAGCAAAGGGGCTCGAGAGGCAGTCTTCTGCCAGAGCAAGCAAGAAGCTGTAAATCCTTAAGCCATTATTTTTTAGACTTAGAACAGTTTCCCAAAGCAGAGCACAGACTGAGCAGCTTCCTGCCGGGTCTCCATCTCTAACTCGGTGAGATCTCTGTTTTCTAAAGGAACTCGCCCAGATCAGGAAGGAGGAGAAGGAGAAGAAGAGACGCCGCCTGGAGAACATCAACTCTCTGAAAGTGATGGGCTACTCCACGCGCATGGCCTCGCACGCGCTCCACCAGGCCGGCGGGAACCTGGATGAGGCCCTGAGGGTGAGGCACCTGGCTCTGCCCAGCCCCTGATCCCTGCCGGCCCGCTCCCACGCTCGCCAGGGCCCTCTGGAGAGGGCCGGCTCTGCTGTCACCAGCCGAGTGGTGGAGCCGGAGCCACAGGGCCAGGCTCGGTGTCTGCTCAGGGTTTGCACTGCAGTCCACAGGCCAGGACTGCGTAGGGTTTCCTCTCGCAGCAGACAGTTCAATGTCAGTGGGCATAATTTCCAAAGCAAAAGAAGAGAATGGTAAAGTTTTAGTAAATAATTTTAATTAAACTCTTTATTTGAATATCTTATTATATCTGATTGGTAGAACCTGTTGGCAAAGATTGAGCCCAGGGGCTTCTACCTCGGAGCTACACCCCAGTCCTATTTTTTTATTCTTTATTTTGAAACAGGCTCTCACTTAGTTGTGGAGGGCCTCACTAAGTAGCTGAGGCTGGCCGTGAACCCGGATCCTCCGGTCTCAGCCTCCCAAGTACTGTGATTACAAGCGTGCGCCACCACGCCTGGCTCACAGAGGGGCTTTTTAAAGAAACCCTTAGAAATGATGGACCAGTAGTAACTTGACCTTGGTCCGCTCCTTTCCTGTCATCATTGAAGAGGCAGGTGGAGCCCTCGGCAGGGCCAGGTGCTACGCTGCACCGCAGATCAGTGGGAGAGAGAACACCTGGGATAAAGGCTGCCATGGTCCTCATGGGGTAGGCAGGAGCCAGGGGCCCACAGGGAGCCAGCCGGGAGGAGATGGCAGCTCTCTGGGAGGCATGGGGGGTGCAGGAGGAGATGGGCTCAGAGTTGGGGCGGATGTGGCCAGAGAAGGGCCGGGCGAGCAGATGCCATGTCATTGGCACTGCTTAGGAGGCCACTGGGAGCTGCAGGCAGCAGGAGCACTCCCTGCAGCCTCCTTTTATCCCTGTCCTATGCCTAGTTTGACTTTTTGTGTTGGAGACATATTGAAAGGGCAGGAAATTCTGACTATCTGAAGGGACTCAAAAATAGTTTTTAAGTATGAAAGTAAGCCGGGCATGGTGGTGCATGCTTGTAATCCCAATACTTGGGAGGCTGAGACAGGAGGATCACAGGCTTGAGACCAGCCTCAGCAACTTAGCAAGACCCTGTTTCAATATAAAAGTAAAAATCGGGCTGGGGTGTAGATCAGAGGTAGAATGCCCCAGGGTTCAATCCCCAGTACCACAAAAAAATAAATATGAAAGTAGTTCATAAATAGAGTATTTTATGTTAGAGGGAAATTTCCCAAAAGGGTTTTTTAAGAGTAAGAGTAAATGTTGTGTGATGAAGTCAAGGGTCAAAAACTTACTCTGGCCCAGCGAGATGCTGCCCACCTGTAATCCCAGCAATTTAGGAAGCTGAGGCAGGAGGATCGCAAGTTCCAGGCCAGCCTGGACAACTTAGCCAGACCCTGTCTCAAAAAATAAAAAGGGAGCCGGGTGTGGTGGTGCATGCTTGTAATCCCCGTACTTGGGAGGCAGAAACCGGAAGATCCGGGTTCGCGGCCAGCCTCAGCTACTTAGTGAGGCCCTCTGCAACTTCGTGAGACCCGGTTTCAAAATAAAGGATAAAAAATAGGGCCAGAGGTGTAGCTCGGAGGTAGAATGCCCCTGGGTTCAATCCCCGGTACCGCAAAAAAAAAAATAAAAATAACACACACACACACACACACACACACACACACACACAACACACACAACACACACAACACACACCAAAACAGAACACTACTTCTTGCTTGCATTGGAGCGTCGAGGCCATGGCCCGCCTGCACAAGCTCAGTTGGGCTTCTGTGCGCGTTGTTCAGGCTGCGCAGCTCCACAGCGGGCTCTGATGTGACTTCTCCCACCTGCTCTCCATCCACCTCACACTTCCTGCTTGCCCGCCTGCCCAGGAGAAGGCAGCTTTCAGAGAGCTTTCTGCCTGTTTCTTTTTTACAGTACGTGGGATTGAGTGTAGGGGCTCTACCACATCCCCAGCCCTTTTCATTTTTTATTTTGAAACAGGGTCTTGTTAAGTTGCCCAGGCTGGCCTCGAACTTAAGATCCTCCTGCCTCAGCCTTGCAAATGGCTGGGATTACAGGTGTGCACCATGCACCCTGCCAGGCTGCCAGGCTCCCCTTTCAACCTCTAGTGTCCTTGGCGGGAGGGAAGCCTGCTGTGATGACAGCCCTGTCCCCAGCCTGGGCTGGGGTCCCTCCTCCCGGCACTCCGTGTGGGGCACGGATACTGTGACAGTCAGGGTATCCCTGTGCTTGCAGATTCTCGTCAGTAATCCTCACATGTGGCAGCTAAATGATTCCGATTCTGAGAGCAGCAGCCAAGAAAGTCCTTCTCAGGAGAGCGTGGACCAAGTGAGTGGCGTCCTGTGCACCCAGCTCGGGCCCCTCGGGTGGGGCAGCTTGGGGAGAGTGGCCTGCCTGCCTGGGCGGGCACCGCAGGAGGGTGGGGGCTGGGCAGGAGAGTCAGAAAGCAACCACGCGTTGTCTCCCTCGAGTTCGCCTCTTCCCTATGTGTCAGCCCTATTTCTCTGACTAAAAGGATGTCACTGTGCCTTGGGAAACCCTGTGTCCCGAGGGATGACTCCACCCGCAGGTGCCCCTCTGCTCGTCAGGTGCCTCCCACGTGGCGGCCTGTGAGAGGCTGGCATGACACTTTGCTCTCAGTCCTGATGGCCTGTCCTGAGATGACCCAAGCTGACCAAGACCTTGCCTCATGGCCACATGCACACTGGGGCCAAAGAGTGGCTTGTAGAAAG
>PVJS01009577.1:22998-50138 GCA_004027185.1 Glis glis
CTGCTGTGCCCCGTGGGGACAAGAGTGTGGACGTTCCGGTCCTGCTGTGCCCCGGGGGGACAAGAGTGTGGACGTTCCGGTCCTGCTGTGCCCCGGGGGGACAAGAGTGTGGACGTTCCGGTCCTGCTGTGCCCCGGGGGGACAAGAGTGTGGATGTTATGGTCCTGCTGTGCCCCGTGGGGACAAGAGTGTGGACATTATGGTCCTGGCTGTGCCCCGTGGGGACAGTGTGTGCAGTGGGGTCCATGTGGCGCTGAGAGCTGAGCGTCAGTCATGGCCGTCCCGTTCTCCCCAGCTGGTGTACATGGGCTTTGACACGGTAGCGGCAGAAGCTGCGCTGCGGGTGTTCAGGGGCAACGTCCAGCTGGCGGCTCAGACCCTCGCGCACCATGGAGGGAGCCTCCCTCCTGACCTGCAGCCCTCGGCAGGCTCCTCCTCCTCCACCCCGTCCACGTCCCCTTCGGGTTCTGCAGGTAGGTGTCCGGTCTCTGAGCACCACGGCCAGACTGGTGTCCTTCCAGACCCCAGCTGACGGGGCAGGCGTGGGCCTCGAGCCGAGGCCACTGCACCCTGACAAGGGCGTCCCCTGGCCCCGCGGGGTCGGGGTGGCCACGGGAGGCGCGCTCAGGGTGGTGCGACTGTCCTCGCTCCGGGAAGGCATCTCCTCACGCCGCGCTCCCGCCACGATATTTCTCTGTAGGAACCTCGAGCGCCTCGACAGACGAGGACATGGAGACCGAGGCCGTCAACGAGATCCTGGAAGACATCCCCGAGCACGAGGAGGACTACCTCGACTCCACCCTGGAAGACGAAGAGATTATTATTGCAGAGTACTTATCCTATGTAGAAAATATAAAGTCAGCAGCGAAGAAGAACCAGTGAACAGAAACCGGCGCTGCGCTTGCGCTCATAAATCCTTTCATTGTGAAACGTCCGGTGCAGGTCTTCGTTTTGTTCTTGCTTCTCATGGGGTTTGCTCCCAGCGCGCTTCCTCTTGGGTGCAGGAGGGGCGGCGGGGCCAGCATCGAGGGGCGGAGACGGGGCCCGGGGATGGTGCTCTGGCCGGCCCTGCTGCGCCTCTGCCTCCGGGGTCTGCACCCCTAACTCTGCCTCCCTGCTTGGGTTTTCACTGCTGGGGGCGGGGTGGTGCCGGGGAGGGTCTCCAGGGGAACGGGGGGGCTGTGCAGAGCCGCTCCTCCTCCTCGCAGCCAGCCTCCTGTGCCGCTTACTTCCTGTACCTGCTGCTAAAACTGTGTCCTCTTCCAATGACAGTGTCTCAGCTGTGCCTGCCCCATGTCCTCCCTCACTGCCCACCCTGTAGCTGTCCTTTAAATCTTCATTCCAGTGCTCTGGGGCCTAAAAATGGGGCCCCAGCAACGGTAGCCAGACCAAATTGCAGCAAATGTCTTTATCCTGAAATGTTGATATTTTCTGCTCTTAGTCGAGTAAAATATGCACTTGAAATTTAGGTTGAAAATCACTTTATAATGTATCCAAAATTCCTCGTACAAAAAGAAAAACTTTTATTATATGGGAAAGTTTTAAATGCTAACCAAAGCAACTTATTTTTAATTAACATTTTCAGATTCCGCTCTCATAGGAAACTCACTGTTAGCCAAGAGACCTATCAGAGATTTAGATATATTTTCTCCAGGTGTTCGGTGGGGATTTTTGTTGTAGCTGTATGGCAAGACTGTTCCTAGGGGATGTGATCAGCCTTTCGTGGGCTCAAGTCGCTGTTCTCACCGCGCCGTGCGCTCCTCCAGGAGTGTACGAAACGTGCATCCCTCCCTCGGCACCCAGAGCGCAGCTGGCAGCCGGTGAGGAGTGGGTCCCGTCCAGGGCGCTCCTGAGACCCTCTTCCTGTGTGAAAGCTGCCGGAAGAGCTTCTGACAGGGCAGGATGGGCCGTGCTGCCGTCCCGGAGGTGACTGCAGGGATCTGCCTTGTGCAGCAAGCGCGGGGGCAGTCCAGTGGGGATGAGCGGGGAAGCTCTCTTGTCATTCTTTAAAATGGATGGTACTGATGGAAATAAAAGGTGGAAAAGTTGCCAGCCTTCCTGTAGTAAGTTGTGCACGCCGCGGGTTCTTACACGTTGAGAAGGTCTGGGGGACTAGAGCGTCACCTCCATTCTGAGCCTCGTGAGGAGATGGCTGTTGCCCTCTGGAGCGGCGGTGGGCTTGGGCGCGGCGCAGTGGAGAGCGCGGTCCTGTGTGTGCGAGGCCTGGGCTTGGTCCCCAGCGCCGCCAAGGAAAGCAGTGGTGGGTGCCGCTCTAAACGTCACGTGTGAGGCAGGCAGGGCTTGATCGGAGGAGCGATGGGGGAACGAACATTCCAGACCGGGGACAAATGAGACTGTAGCTGGGGAGGACAGGCTGCAGGAGGGGGCAGTTCCGGACCCAGCAGCGGGTGTTAGGGGAAGAGAAGAATGAGGACCAAAGGCCAGCTGAGTCGTCTAGAGCGACTGGAGGTGGAGGACACCGCAGTCAGAGGACCCGGGCAGGTGCGGTGTGCGCGTATGGAGAGCTTGAGGTCAGCCTGAGGCCGTGCGACGACAGGCTGGACATGGCCAGGTGTCCCTAATGCTGGCCACTTTGCTCATCAAATTGACTGCCCTTGGTCCTGGTGACACTGCCAAGCCAGTCCTTGTTTTCCTGTCCAGATGTCCTGTAGGTAGTCATCTGGCCTTCCCCAGCCAGCCGAATGGATCCATCAAAAGCAAACACCTCATTCTCTTTTTTTTTTTTTTTTTTTTTTGGCAGTATTAGGATTGAACCCAGAGCCAGCACACGCTACATGCCAGGCAAGCGCTCTGCCACTGAGCTGTCCCCTAGTCCAGTTTCATCCTTTTTAGTGAGGCCGCTGAGGAGTGGCCGGGGCGACCAGGTGCATGTGACAATACTGCACATCTTGGGCTTGGAACCAGAGAGGAGCCTCTGGCTGTCCTTGTATTGACATCAAGCAAAGATCCCTGTACCCCAGAAATAAAAATCACCCCAGTGTGCTGTGGTTTATCAATGCAGAATAGTTGTCTCCTGAGAAAATGAATGTAGCCGCCCATGCGAAAGTCCCCGTGTCCAGCTGCACGTCCCTCGGGCAGATGGCAGCACGTTTCACTCTGGTTGAATAAGATGAGGCTCTGGGCTGCCACGTGAGCATCGCCCGGGGACCATCAACACTGACCAGGACTCGCTTCCTCCATTGCTCACTGGTGGGGACTCTGCCCGCACTTCCTGCAACATCACCCCAGCCTGGTTGACACCCCCTTTCTAGCCCTGTAGGGAAGCTCCCAGATGGCTCCAAGAGGCAGCAGGACCCAGCCCCCCAGAGGTCTGCACGTGTGCTCAGGTCCCACCCCAGACTAGCACCTGGTTCCATTCTGGGGCTCCCCCACCTGACTCTGCCTGGAGTTTCCTGGGGGCCCTGGGAGGGGGCGCTCTGGTTCTCAGGGTTTGCAGGTCTGGCCTGGAGCACCATCCCGAGTGTGTGTCTCGCTCCTCCTGCCTGTGGCGAGGAGCTCCCCGCCAGGCCTGGGCATCCTGGAGAGCAGGTGGGACTTGCGCGTTGAGAGTGAGGTGCAGGCCGCTCTCCACAGCGGGATGCTGAGCTCCGGACACGCAGCTTCTCTTCCTACACTAGGGCCAGCCAGGACGCAGGGTCCCATGGTCACAAAGCGGCACCACCAAGGGGCCGACGATGGCCCCAGAGGGAGCTGCTCCTGGCCTGTCCACGGCCTTAGCCCCACTCCCCCTGCAGGTGTTCCAGTGACTTGCGGGCCTGTGTCTCCGCCACACCTGCACACCTGGGCACTGCCAGGCCCTTCTACCCCAGACCTTGATGGAAGAGCCCCCCTGCACTTAGCCACAAAACGATGGATACTCCAAAGCGGGTCCCTGCTGTCAACCGGAGAGGCCGAAGGGCCTGCTCCTGGCTGCCCTAGAATCCACGGCCCCTCCCTGCACGAGTGGCGCTGGTGGCGGCCTGGGCCGAGTGTGTGAGGCCAGCACCCCTGGGTTCCTGGAGCCCCTGCCTCTGACAGGAAGCTGAGCTTTGGCGGTTTGCAGAACAGGACATACTCAAGAGCATTGGGGGGGTGCTGGGGATTGGACCCAGGGGCATGCTATTTCTGAGCTATACCCCCAGCCCTATTTTATTTTTTATTTTGAAACAGGGTCCCACCAAGTTGCTGAGGCTGGCCGTGAACCTACGATCCTCCTGTCTCAGCCTCCCAAGTACTGGAATTACAGGTGTGTGCCACCACACGGCTCAAGAGCACTTTTAAGGAAGTGTATTTGAGTTTGTGAGGGTCCTCATGACACCATTTGCCAAAGTAATAATCCGGCTCCGTGGCTTTTGTACAAACGTCCTCACATCCTCTCAGCAGGCAGGCCCAGCCAGGCGGGGTTTCTGGAGCTTGGGACCATCAGGCTGGAGACGGGAGACTTGGGAGGGTCCCAGGGCGGGCAGGAGGCAAAGGCCTTAGCTCAGGGAGCAGGAACGGGAAGGTCCCTGAGGGCAGGCGCATGCCCCTAAGCTGCCTGCATCAAGAAAAGCCTGCCACCATCATCCGGCCTGGGCTCAGGCGGGCTGCAGGGGTGCGGCAGGGGCGCAGGCCACCTTGTTGCTGAAGAGGCGTGACAGGCTGTGCTTGGCTGCTGGCCTGCGAGACGAGGGCGGCGGGGTCCGGAGCCCACGCGTGTCCCAGAGGCGCAGTGTGCCATCATGGGACCCCGTGTAGAGCACCTGGCCGTGCACCTGCGGGCGGGCGGGGCAGGCTGTGAGGTGCAGGGCGCCAGCGTCAGACTCCACCCGCCACCCAGGGTGCTGCTGGAGGGCCTGGGCTTCCCTGGGGTGCTCTGGCTCAGCCGCTCACCCTCATTCCCCAACCACCACCAAGGGCGTGAGGGTCCTACCTGGAGGCAGTTGATGACGAGGGCGTGGCCCCGGAACACCCTCTGCAGCACTCCTGACTGGGTGTCGAAGGCCCGGGCGCAGGCGTCCCCGCTGCCCGTGAATACTGTGGACACACAGGGATACACTGGCCATCTCCGACTGCCACCCCACCCCCAGCACAGGGACAGGCGGGAGAGCCGTGTGACTCTGCCTGCCTCGCGGGCATGTCCTGAGGTTCAAGTGTGAAACATGCAGAAGCCCTCCAAATGGAACCAGGGTCTTCCTACAGTCCTGTGGGGTCAGGTCCCCCCAGCAGCCCTGTCCCTCCTGAGGACCTCCCGGGGCCAGGTCCCCACTCTCAGGTCCTGTTTGGTGAAGCCTCTGCCCCCCTCAATGTGCTCCCCAAAGACCAACAAGGACTTGGCCCTGAAAGCAAGACCCAGGTCCTCCGGGCTCACAGTGTCTCCAGCAGGACTCCCCCAGCCTCCTTTCCCTCCTGGGGCTCTCCTGCACGGTAACCTAGCTTACGGGTCTCCAACTGCAAGGAATACCAGGGACACCTGGAGGGCTTGGAAGACATCGCAGAGCCCCGCCACAGGAGTTTCCAGCCTGGGATTCCCTGGGTGAAGCCTGAGACTCTCCTCTTTTCTTTTCTTTTGTACTGAGGATTGAGCTACATCCCCAGCCCCATTTATTTTTGAGACAGGGTCTTACTAGGTTGCTGATGGTCTCACTACATGAGACTACTTTTCTTTTTTTTTTTTTTTTTTTTTTTTTTTTTTTTTGCTGTACCGGGGATTGAACCCAGGGGCGTTCTACCTCTGTGCTACACCCCCAGCCCTATTTTTTTATGCTTTATTTTGAAACCGGGTCTCACGAAGTTGCGGAGGGCCTCTCTAGGTAGAGGGAGAGAGAGAGAGAGAGAGAGAGGAGAGAGGAGAGAGTGCGCGCACGTGCTGAGGCTGGCCAGGAACCCAGATCCTTCGGTCTCCGCCTCCCAAAGTACTGGGATTACAAGCGTGCGCCACCACGCCCCGCCCATCTGAGACTGCTTTTCTAACAAGTCCTGGGGTGATGCTGCTGCTGGGGACGCCCTGAGGACGCAGCTCAGAGGAACTCACCGGTCCACTCTCCCAGGCAGGCCAGACACACCAAAAACAAAAACAAAGCAAAACATCACCCTGAAACTCCGACTCACTCTCTCCAGCAGAGTGGTCAAAGTGCTGCGAGCAGAAGCCTTTGGGCCGGGCTTCCAGGAAAGGCCTTCAAGGGGCTTACCCAGCTAGAAGATGGACCTTTTGTTCTCCCCTTCTTCCTGCCTGCCTAAAATATGACATGACGGCTGGCGCTCCAGCAGCTACCTTGAACCATCATGCTCCAGTCAAGATAAAAGATGGATGCTAAAGACGAGGAAACAAACTGACAGAGGACCTAGGTGCTGGGGAACTTTTTTTTTTTTTTTACCATACTGGGGATTGAACCTGGGGGCATTCTACCTCCAAGTGCCACCCCCAGCCCTAATTTTTATTCTTTATTTTGAAACAGGGTCTCACTGAGTTGTGAAGGGCCTCACTAAGTAGCTGAGGCTGGTCTTGAACCTGCGATCCTCCTGTCTCAACCTCCCAAGTACTGGGATTATAAGCTGCGCCATCACGCCCGGCATGCTGGGTGACTATGGTGCCATTGAGCCCAGACTGCCAGCCTCTCGTCTTTTTACCTGAGAGAAAACCACTCCTTCACGTAAACCACAGCCGTCTAAATTTTCTCTCATTTTTGTGAATACAAGAGGCCAGTGGGTTGGGCCTCAGGTCTGGCTGAACCAGCAGGCACCACTGTCCTTGGAGTTAGAACACAGTCTGGAGACGTGCCTTGACCCCAGGACCTCTGAACACCCAGGCTCCCCACATTCTTGTGGAGTAACAGTGGAGAGGAGCTCCCAGCCCCCTACTGGGATCTTCTTTGCAAAAATAGCAAGAGAGGCAGGTGCACAGAGAAGGATCCCTGGCTTTGGGTGCCCAGAGCGCTGAGAATCCCGACCAGCAGCTGAGGCCAATGGCGAGGGAAAACCATGCAGGTGTGACAGGCAGAGCAGGCAAGCCAGGGGAGAGAGGGAGGGCAGGTTTGGCAGGCGAGGCTCAGGCAGGCCGGGAGGTGCGGGGACAAGTCACTTACAGGTGCCCGCGTGGTACTTGAGGGCGCTCACGCTGCGTCTGTGGGCCGGGAAGGTGCGCACGTGCTCCCCGGTGTCGGGCAGCCAGCACTTGACGGTCCTGTCGGCGCTGCCTGAGTACAGGAGCTGGTCAGCGAGCTGCGGGAGGGGCAGGGAGGGTTGGCCCCTGAGCCTGCTGGCCTCGCGGACCCCAAAGCCCCGATCTCTCCGTTTTGGGCAAGGGCACGCACAGCTTTCAATGGTGAAATCATGAATGAGCCCAGAAGCCCCAACCACCCACCCACTTCAGCACATCTTCTCCACGCCAGCCCCTGGGGTTAGGAGGCAGAACCCAAAGGCCACCGGCTGCACCTCTACCGCAGAGGATGCACACAGCCCCAGCCTGCCGAGGACGCTGGGCACACCTCCAAGCTCCTCCAGTCCAGGAGGCCCCCTGCGCCAATCCTGGACACAGCCGCCCAGGACTCCTCCTCACCGACCCCCAGCATGCTTTGTCTGTGTCCTGGATGCAAGAGTGACCCCCCACTTCCTGGCCATCTCCCCACCAAACTGCCAGCGCCCAGAGTCAGCCCCAAGCCTCCAAACCACCCAGAGACCCACAGACTTCCAATGCGGAGAGCAAGTACGGGCAGAATGCTCAAGACTCAACACTGTGAGCCCACGGAGCAGACAGCCACACGTCAGCCCAGCACCAAGGAGGCTGGCCAAGTGGCCACAGCTTGAGGACAAAGGGAAGCCCCTCCTGCTTCCAGAGCCTGTCCTAGCTACACAGGGCCTGGTGCCACTGTGTTTAAACCTGGCGGAGCAGCATGCTTTCAAAACACAGACTCCGAGGGCCCCAGGCCAGTTAGAGTTCTGAGCCTTGTCATCGGCTGGCTGTTCACCATGGCCAACTTCCTGACAGGATGCCCATGGAGAAGGCCAAGGTGGATGGGGACGTCAAGACAGACCCCAACTAGGAAGGGCCCATGGGCTTTATCACAAGGCTGAGGCCTGCAGGGCTCTCCTGGCAGTAGGAGTCATTGAAGCAGCAGGAGAGGCCCCAGACCCTGCTGACATGTCCCTAGGGTGCCGAGGTCTCTGGGGTCTCTGGGGTGCAAGCCTCCTGCTCAGTTTGGTTCCACAGCAGTACAGGTCAGGTGGAGGAAAGGGAAGCATCCGGCTGGACCACAGAGAACATGCTGGGCTCTGGACCCGCAGTGGGAACCGAGCTCCAGCCTCCTGAGCCAAAGGTCAGAAGAGGGGTCCCACCCCAGCCAGGTGCCATGCACCCGTGCACCTTCAAGGTCAGCCTCAGTCAGCTCCACGCAGTCTCCTGGGAGGCCTCACTTCCTGGGTTCCAACCCGCCTGCACCCCTTCCCAGCCATAGCCCGGGGGGGGCAGGGTACTTATCGTGAGCCTTTGCTTTCTCCTGTGCAAGTGAGAAAAATCATTTCTCCCTCAGAAGGTGGCCCTGGGGACAAAAGGTGGCCCCGGGGACAAAGGCATGGTGTGCATGGAGCCCTATGGTTGGTCAAAATGCACAGCTAGATCTTATCCCCAGGATTCAGCAGCAGCTCTGCAGGATTTGGTGGGACTCATCCGGAGGCTGGTGGGACAGAACTTTTGCAAGCAGATCATATGGCAAGGGACACCAGGGCCTGCTCCGCACCGGCAGTGCCTCTCCTGTCCCTGTGTCATGGTTTGGCTTGTACGTGTCCCCCAAGGCCCATGTGTTGGAGACTTGGTCACCAGCTGGTGGCGCTGCTGGGAGGTGGCGGAACCCTTAGGAGGTGGGGCCTGGTGGAAGGACGTTAGGTCACTGGTGCCGTGTCCTTGAAGGAGACAGTGGGACCTAGGCCCCTCCTTTCTGTCTGCTTCCTGGCTGCCATGAGCTGAGCAACCTCCTCTGCCAAGGCTCCCACCATGATGTACTGGGCCGTCACAGGCCCACGGCAATGTGAACAAGCCACCACGGACTGAAACTTCTGAAACTGAGCAAAATAACGCTTCCAAATGTTTAGTTTCCTTCCTTCCTCCCTCCCCTTCTCTCTTTCTTTCTCTTTCTCTCTCCCTCCCTCCCTCTTTTTTCTTTCTTTCTTTCTTTCTCTCTCTCTCTCTCTTTCTCTCTCTCTCTCTCTTTCTTTTCACTGGGGAATGAACCCAGAGGCATTCTATTACTGAGCTACATCCCCAGCCCCACCCCCCTTTTTTCCCCTAGGACAGGGTCTCACTAAATTACCTAGGCTGGCCTTGAACTTGCGATCCTCCTGCCTCAGCCCCCTGAGTCCCTGGGATTACAGGCCTAAACCATCACACCTGGCTCAAAATGTTTCATTTCTTTAAAGGCTGAATGTTGTCATCTAATTTCAAAAGTCTTCATAAGTACCTGTTTTAGCCGGGCGTGGTGGCGCACGCTTGTAATCCCAGTACTTTGGGAGGCGGAGACCGGAGGATGCGGGTTCGGGGCCAGCCTCAGCTCTCTGTCTCTCTCTCTCCCTGTCTCTCTCTCTCTACCTAGTGAGGCCCTCCACAACTTCGTGAGACCCGGTTTCAAAAAAAAGTATAAAAAAATAGGGCTGGGGGTGTAGCGCGGAGGTAGAATGCCCTTGGGTTCAAGCCCTGGTACCACCAAAAAATAAAATATAATAAAATAAAATAGGGCCGGGGTGTAGCTCAGAGGTAGAATGCCCCTGGGTTCAATCCCCAGCACCTAAAAAAAAAAGCCCTATTTTACTATTTACTGTACTTTTACATTTGAAATGTCCGATAACTAAAGTTTTAAAGCCATACCCCTACCCGGGCGTGGTGGCACATGCTTGTAATCCCAGTACTTGGGAGGCTGAGACAGGAAGATCTCAGGTTCACCAGCCTCAGCAACTTGTGAGGCCCTCCGCAACCTAGTGAGACCCTGTTTAAAAAAAAAGAATTAAATAGGGCTGGGGCATAGCTTGGAGGTAGAATGCCCCTGGGTTCAATCCCCAGCACCAGGAAAAAAAAAAAAAAAAAAAAAAAAGAAAGCCATACACCTAAAACTACAAAGGGAAAGGAAAGAGATGTCACTTTCTCTTCCTCACAAGGGATCCCTGGGTTAGGCCTGGACCGTGGTGCTCCTCCCAAGGGCAGGGAGGGGGCCCCCTTGGGAGTCAGGGCCATGTATCCCTGGGGCATCACTTGGACGCTGTGTCATGCTAAATGGATCGCCCTGCCTACCCCTCATCCCACCATGCACCCCCCACCCAAGATCTTCAGGCTACTTGCAAATCAGCTGTGCCTGAATCTCCTGGCCCTAGGAGACTGTAGGGGTCACTGTCACCACCAGGATCTGGCAGGTGAGGACAGAGACGGGGAGCATGAAGGGAGGGCAGCAGAACGTGCCCCTGAGACACGCCGCCTGGCAAGAGGACGACTTCGAGTTACAGGCACATGAGCTCCAACAGACACAAAGGCGACGACCCGCCTTTTCCTCCTAAAAGCAGATGAAACCCTTGCCCAGGAAAGAAACAAGCGCTCTTATCATCAGAGACAGGGGTCAAGGCCCAGGGAAATCCATGCAAACAGGCCTGGTTAAACTCACCTTTCCTGCCTGGGCATTTCTTTTTTTTTTTTTTTTTTTTGCGGTACTGGGGATTGAGCCAGGGACATTCTACCTCTGAGCTACACCCGCCCCCCAACCCTGTTTTATTCTTTATTTTGAAACAGGGTCTCACTAAGTTGCGGAGGGCCTCACTAAGTAGCTGAGGCTGGCCGCAAACCCGGATCCTCCAGTCTCAGCCTCCCAAGTACTGGGATTACAAGCATGTGCCACCACGCCCAGCTCCCTGCCTGGGCATTTCAGTGGCCCCAGCCCCTTGGTCTCAGCACATTTTCACACTTTACTTTCTCCTCTTTGCCCAATTTAGTGCTCAAGTTTTCCTGGGAAGGCTGCCACTGCTGAGGTTTGAGTGTGTCCCCCAAAAGCACGAGTTGGAAACACTCCCCAGTGCAACAGTGTTGGGCAGTGGGGTCTGGTGTGAGGCCTTTGGGTCAGGAGGGCCCGCACGTGCATGAAGGGACTAATGCTGATTGCAAAAGGCCTTCCCCTCCTCCTCCTCCCATGCTGCCCTTCCACATAGGATGGGGTAAGAAGGAAGCCCAGAAGCTGGCGTGGTGGCGCATGCCTGTAATCCCAATACTTGGAGGGCTGAGACCAGAAGATCTCAGATTCACGGCCAGCCTCTGCAATTTAGTGAGATCCTGTTCCCAAATAAATGAGATATATGGCTGGGGTGTTGTTCAGAGGTAGAATGCCCCTGGGTTCAATCCCCAGTACCACAATAAAGAAGGAAGAAAGCCCAGGTCAGATGCTGCACCTTGACCCTGGACCTCCAGCCTCCAGAACCCTGAGAAATGAACCTCTGTCCTTGATAAATCCCCAGTCCGTGGAACTGTTGCAGCAGCACGAAATGGCCTACGCCCCCCAGGAGCATGGGAAACTCTGTATGCATCTCTCCTGTTGATCTGCCTTATGTCAATTTAATTCTCAGACCCACAGAAGACCCTCCGAGGATGGAGGGCAAGGCTGAGATGAGAAACCAGATGGCCCTCTGCCCAGCCCTCCCCGCCGCAAAGTCCTCGCAGGACTTGAGCTGGAAAAATGGGATTCACACCACCAGGCCAGCGTCACAGGAACCAGGGCCGCTCAGGCTCGTGGGGGCCTGAGGACACTCGTCCAAGCAAAAGGAGCCCTTTCCTACCCGCTGGTCCCAGAGCCAGGCTGCCCTTCTCCCTGGAGAAGAACCCAGTATGTTTTAGTTCTTCCAGACTTGAGGCTGTGAGAACAGAGTCCTCAGCCTGATAGTGCAAAAACTAACACAGGAAAACGGTCGACACCGCCCCAGGCACCTCGGGAGCCCTGGGCCCACACTCTCGTGCCAATTCAGAAGCTGGGTGTTCCTGCCGGGCGTGGTGGCGCTCGCTTGTAATCCCAGTACTTGGGAGGCAGAGACTGGAGGATCCGGGTTCGCGGCCAGCCTCAGTTATTTAGTGAGGCCCTCTGCAACTTCGTGAGACCCGGTTTCAAAATAAAGTATAAAAAATAGGGCTGGGGGTGTAGCTCAGAGGTAAAACACCCCTAGGTTCAATTCCTGGTACAGCAAAAAAAAAAAAAAGCTGGGTGTTCCGGCTTCTGAGTGGGTGGGGGTATGTTGAAGGCCCTACTCACACCTGTCAATGTCATCTTATTTTTATTTATTTATTTATTTATTTTTTGCGGTACCAGGGATTGAACCCAGGGGCATTCTACCTCCGCGCTACACCCCCGGTCCTATTTTTTTTTATACTTTATTTTGAAACCGGGTCTCACGAAGTTGCGGAGGGCCTCACTAAGTAGAGAGAGAGAGAGAAAGACAGGGAGAGAGAGAGAGAGAGAGAGAGAGAGCTGAGGCTGGCCGCGAACCGGGATCCTCCGGTCTCCACCTCCCAAAGTACTGGGATTACAAGAGTGCGCCACCACGCCCGGCTCACCTTATTTTGAGATCAGGTCTTTTTTTTTTTGCAGAACTGGGGATTGAATCTGAGGGCATTCTACCTCAAAGCTACACCCCAAGCCCTATTTTATTCTTTATTTTGAAACAGGGTCTCACTAAGTTGCGGAGGGCCTCACTAAGTAGCTAAGGCTAGCTGCGAACCTGAGATCCTCCTATCTCAGCCTCCCAAGTACTGGGATTACAAGCGTGCGCCACCACGCCCAGCTATTTTGTTTTATTTTTTTTTTAAAAACAGAGTCTCGCTAAGTTGTGGAAGGTGTTGCTAAATTGCTGCGGCTAGCCTCGAACCTGCAATCCTCATGTCTCTGCCTCCCAAGTACTGGGATTATAGGCATGTGCCACCATGCCCAGCTAGATAGATCAGGTCTTTAAAAAGGTAATTTAAATAAAAAGGTCACTGTGGTGAGCCCTAATCCATTCTGACTGGTGTCCAAGAGAAGGAGACACACACACACACACACACACAAGCAGGAGGCCACAACATCAAGCCCAGGGGACAGGCCTCAGGGGAACCAGCCCTGTGGCTCTGTGATGTCAGACTTTCGGCCCCTGGATCCGGGAGGCCATCATGCCTTTAAGCCCCCAGCCTGCGGTGCTGTCACGAGCAGGGGCCTCCCTGGCAGCTGGGCAGTGGCCGGGCGGGTCTCACCTCCAGACAGATGATGGAGCCCTGGTGTTCCCGGAACACCCGCAGCTGCTCCCCGCTCAGGATGTCCCAGGCGCGGACGGTGGCGTCGGTGCTGCCTGTGAAGGCCATGCGGCCGGGAGCGTCCAGCACCAGGCACAGCACAGCGCCCGTGTGGCCCCGCAGCGTCTGGTGGCAACAGCCACTGGCCACCTGCCACACCTTGGCAGTGCCGTCTGTGCTGCCGGTCACCAGGAGGCCCCCAGCCACGGCCTCTTCCATGCAGGGAGTGCCTGGAAGGTCCCAGGGGGCGGAGTAGGCGAGCGTGAGCACACAGTTGCGGTGGCCCCGGAACTCCCGGGACGCCTGCCCCTTGTCCACAGTCCAGACGCGAGCTGTCCGGTCATAGGAGCTGCTGAAGAGCTGGTTGTGGGCAACCAGGATCCTGGGGCAAGAGGGCAAGGGTCAGGGGTCAGAGCACTCAGGGTTACCAGCATCCACCCGCCCCCACAGGCTAGCCTCGCCACTGCGGCTGGAAGAGCCTCCTGCTGTGTGCTTGACCACCACACTCACCTTCAAAGTCCAGCAAGGCCCCAGCAAGCCATCCCTCCTCCACTCAGCTCCCTCGGTGGGCTGAGCCACCCGCTGGCCTGGCCTCTGCCCGCAGCAGGGACCAAGGCTCAGACAACTGGAGCCTCTATGCAAACAGTCATAAAGGGAAGGAAGAGGGGAGACCAGGAGGGAGGGAAGGGGTGCTTTCTGGGGACACAGGGCTTTCCATTCAAAATCAGGAAAGTCCAAGGCTAAGTGGGACCCACTGGCCACCCTGGGCCCTCTCAGCCCCAGTTGGATGGCAGGGCCACTCGGGAGGGAGGGAGTGGGGGCTCCGGAGAGGCTGGTGGGCTTAGAGGAATTCTGGCAGCCCTCCAGCTGCTCTGGTCGGGGTAGGCATCTGCCGTCACAGTGAGCCCCACACAGGCCACACAAGGGCAGCCCCAGGACAAGCCCTCGTGGGATTCCTGGTACACAACTGGATGGGGAATGCTGGCTGGGAGCCAGGTGAGCCTGTCCACTCGGGATGCTGGCCCTGCCGCGTACTGGTCGAGGAGCACTTGGAGCACGCCTGTACTCCCAGTACTGACGTCTGGACCAGTAAATATTTACGGCGTTCTCCTTTTGCTGAATGCTGAGAACCTCTCCCCAGAAAAACACACTTGTCTTTAGTACAGAGCTCTGCACATAACTTCAAAGGGCCCGTTTCCACTCCCTTGTCCAGCCTGAGCCCCTGGGGAGGAGGTCTCAAAGGACTGAGGCTCTGGCTGCCGCTGGAATGGGGCTGAGGGATCCCTGCCAGCATGGGACAAGGACCTGCCGAGGGTCAGGGCTCTTCCTGAAACAGGGCCCACGGTGACGTTGTGGGGAGCAGGGGAAGGCCTGGGACATTGGGGTGGTTGATTCCTGCCCAGCTGCGGTACAGCGTGCATCGGCAGGGTGGGTGTCCCCGAAGCGCACGTGCACGGCCCAGCTCTGAAAACATGGCAGGAGCTGGGGGGGAGGGGTGGCCACTTGTAATCCCAACACTTGGGAGGCTGAGACAGGAGGATCGCATGTCCGAGGACAGCCTTAGCAAGTAGTGAGACTCTCATCAACCTAGTGAGGCCCTGTTTCATATAAAAATAAAATAGGGCTGGGGGTATAGCTCTGAGATAGAATGCCTCTGGGTTCAATCCCCTGTACCCCCCCAAAAAAACCCACACAGCAGGAAGTGCGTCCCGGGTCCTCCTGTCACGGCTGTCTCCTACCTGGGCGCACAGCTACTTAATCATGCAAACACCTGCCTGGAGCAGTGAAAATAGCCACCAGGAATACAGTGTATGAGTGTGTCAAGGTGTGTATTTGTGCCGGGCGTGGTGGCGCACGCTTGTAATCCCAGTACTTTGGGAGGCGGAGACCAGAGGATCTGGGTTCGCGGCCAGCCTCAGCTCTCTCTATCTCTCTCTCTCCCTGTCTCTCTCTCTCTCTCTACTTAGTGAGGCCCTCCGTAACTTCGTGAGACCCGGTTTCAAAATAAAGTATAAAAAATAGGGCCGGGGGTGTAGTTCGGGGGTAGAACCCCTCTGGGTTCAATCCCCGGTACCGCAAAAAAAAAAAAAGTGTGTATTTGTGTGTGTGGTGTATGTGTTGTGTGAGTGTAGATATATGGATGCATCAGGTTGTATCTGTATGTTTGCATGTGTGTGCCTGTTTTGTGTGTGTATATGTTGTGTGCACAGTGTACTTGTGTACATGTAAGTGCATCTGTTTTGTTTGTGTGTATGCGTGTATGTGTGCATGCACACAGGAAACTAAACCTGGCAGAGCAGTTTCCATCTTTCACTGTTCAGCTCTGAGCAGCAGGTGATAGCTTTCCCGTTAGCAGCCTGAGGACAGCTGGTCCCCGAGGGCATGGCTTCTCACTGACCCACACTTTTCTTCACAGTCAGAGTACAGAGGCCGGTCTAGCTATGAGACCTGAGCTCTCCTTCTAGACCCTTCTCCACCACCACCTGTCTGCTGGCTGTGGACAGGTCTCCCACCTCACCTGCTTCAGGGAGGGGACAAGAGTGCAGCTGCTGGAGGCTGGCCTGTCTACTGGGTGCGCCTGCTGGTCATTCTCCTTGGGGACACGACCTGCCCAGCCCTGCCGGCCAGCCACCCGCACCGAGGCATCTGGGTCTGCACTTGCTGGAGCGGCCCGCCTGCCCTGCCGTCAATGCCCCCAGTGTGCTCGAAGCCCAAGGGGAGGTCTTCACGGCTTCTGCGCATCCTCTGCTCTGTGACTTCTCCACCCAGCCCTCAGGCCCCCCAGATAGGGCCCCCGCTCCTGTGGGGGTGAGGGCCGTGTGCCAGGACTCCCTGTCCGCCATCTCCTCAGAGCCCGGGAGAGCATCTCAAGGTAAGCACATAGTGTCCAAGTGATCTGATAGGCAGGGGAACGGCCATTCTCAGCTCCGACCCAAATGCAGTGAAAATTCAAACCTGGCGGGGGTGCTCTCAACAGCCACGTGGAAAGGGGAGGTTTAAAATATCCTCGACTGCCTCTGCAGAACAATCTGTGTCCTCCTCTGCACCCGTCAGGTATCAATGAAGCAACTTCCTCTGGAATTTGCCCGTCAGTAGGTGCAGCAACTCCAACGCCCCTGCAGCCAGCGGGGCAGCCATGCTGGCGGCTCCCAAGCAGGGCTCCAGGACCAGGTCAGTGCATTCTTTTTTTTTTTTTTTTTTTTTGGTACTGGGCATTGAACTCGGGGCATTCTACCTCCAAGGTACATCCCCAGCCCTTTTTATTTTTAATTTTGAAATAGGGTCTCACTAAGTTGCTGAGGCTAGCCTTGAACCTGCGATTCCTCTGTCTCAGTCTCCCAAGTACTGGTATTACGGCTGTGCACCACCATGCCCAACTTCAATTCATTCTTTTTTTATTTTTAACGTGTGTGGTGCTGGGAATTGAAACCAGGGGCATTCTGCCTCTGAGTTACACCCCCAACCATATTTGTGTGTGTGTTACTGGGGATTGAACCCAGGGGCATTCTACCTCTGAGCTACACCCCCAGCCCTATTTTATTTTTATTTTGAAACAGGGTCTCGCTAGGTTGATGAGTCTTACTACTTGCTGAGGCTGGCCTCAAATCTGCGACTCTCCTGTCTCAGCCTCCCAGATGCTGGGATTACTGGCATGTGCCACCACGCCCAGCTGGCTTCCATGCATTCTTGATGCCTCCCTTGTCCTGCTCTTCCTCCTCCCAAACCCCCACTCAGCCCCAGCAGCTAAGCATTGGCCAGCTCAGGCCAGAGACTTCTGCCTTTGGTCTCCCATCGCTGTGTGGTACTGTCCCCAGAGAAACTAGGTTCCTCAAGTCCCTACATCTCTGTGTCCCTCAGCCTGGCCAGGGCCCCTGCCAAGACTCAGCCCAAGCCCCCAGGCCAGGCTGACCTGTTCACGATGGAGGTGTGTCCTCGGTACACCTGGAGACACTGCCCGGTCCGCACGTCCCACCTCCTGATGGTGCAGTCGGCGCTGCACGTGAAGGCGGCCTCGTCCTCCAGCTGGCAGAAGGTCACGTAGCTCTCGTGTCCTGCAGATGGGGGAGACGTGAGCGGCCCAGGGATGCCAGCCCCTGCCTTGCTTTGGGGGAAAATGTTTGAAGGGGAGAAAGGAAGAGAGCGGGGCAGTGGGGGAGCAGGGATCTTGTGAGCCAAGCCCTTTTTAATTGATTTCAGTCTGAGAGATGCTCAGGACTTCTGGGGTACCAGGAACAAGGCAGGGACGCCCACCACCCCTTGAATTCTTGCTTCCTGACTTCCACGCTTCCTTCTCTCCTCTGCCCCCTCTCTGTGTTCTTTTACTTTTTAAACTCTTCAGCTGTTTGTGTTCAGGATGTGAGCTTCTACAGATGTGAGGTTCTACGGATATGAGGTTCTACGAATGTGAAGTTCTACGGATGTGAGGTTCTGAGGATAGAGGTTCTACATGGGGGAGACAAAAGTCAGGGAGAGCAGTTAGCACATGGGCTGGGTGCACTGGGGACGTGAGGAGTCTCGACTGCTCTGGGTACATCTGTCCCCCTCTCTGTGCCTCTATTCCCTCTCTTGAAGTGGGGACAGTGACAATACCCATCTCACGGACCACTACGCAGACTAAGTTACGTGGCAGCCTTGCAATGGATGTGTGTTAACTATCTTTCTTACGTGGTGGGCGGGACAACCCCAAAGTTGCCAAGTCCTGCGATGCTGTGGAACCTGTAACTGTCACCTTCCTCAGAAAAGGGTCTCTGCAGATGTGATTAGGGATACTGACTTGGGACGATTATCCTGGGTTATCTGGGGGAGCCCTACATGCCATCCTGAGCATCTGCATAAGAGAGAAGGCCATGTGGAGGCAGAGGCAGCGACCCATGTGGCCACACGCTGAGGAATGCCGGGAGCACTGCCGGGAGCACGAGAACAGATTGTCCCTACAGCTTTCAGGAGAGTGGCCCTGCTGACACCTTGATTTCAGCCCAGGGACACTGGCTTTGGACATTTGACCTCAGGCATATGTAAGAATAAACTGCAGTTGTTTAAAGCACCAGTGTTTCAACGACATATCGTGACACGATATGGAGACGATGGAGACAACACTTTCACCTTCAAAGAGAGCCTGCAGCCCAGAAGGTCAGTCACTGAGCACGGCCTGCGGTCAAGAGGCTCAGTACCCCATGGGCAGTGGGGGGACCAGGCTTCCCAGGGCCGGCGCCTGGGCACTGAGGATAGAGGTTCTACATGGGGGAAACGAGTCAGGGCGAGCAGTTGGCACATGGGCTGGGTGCACTGGGAACGTGAGGTGTCTCGAAGGCCACCTGCAATCCCAGCACTTGGGAGGCTGAGACAGGAGGATCGCAGGTTCTCAGTCAGGCTCAGCAACTTAGTGAGGCCCTCCACAACTTAGTGAGACCCTGTTTCAAAATAAAATATAAAATAGGGCTAGGGATGTAGCTTGGAGGTAGAATGCCCCTGTGTTCAATCCCCAGTACCAAAAAAAAAAAAAAAAAAAATCAACAGAATGACTGTTAGAACTGTTTCATAGATGAGGGAACTAATAAACCTATTTGGGGGATATATTTATTAACATCAAAGATCTTGGTTTAGCCGGGCATGGTGGCACACACCTGTAATCCCAGTACTTGGGAGGTTGAGACAGGAGGATCACAGGTTTGCTGCCAGCCTCAGCAATATAGTGAGGCCCTTTTTCAAAATAAAAATAAAATAGGGCTGGATGTAGCCCAGAGGTAAAATGTCCCTGGGTTCAATCCCAAGTGCCACAAAACAAATAAGTAAAAGACTTATTTTGGAACTTATTTTATTTATTTTGGATCTTATTTTATTTATTTATTTTTTTGTGGTACTGGGGATTGAGCCCAGGGGCATTCTACCTCCAAGCTACACCCCCAGCCCTATTTTATTCTTTACTTTGAAACAGGGTCTCGCTAGGTTGATGAGAGTCTCACTACTTGCCGAGACTGGCCGCGAACCTGTGATCCTCTGATCCTCCTGTCTCAGCCTCCCAAGTACTGGGATTACAAGCAGGCGCCACCATGCCCAGCTGGATCTTATTTTAAATTAAATAAAGCCAAGAAAAGAACTTAAAAGCCAGGTGTGGCTAGTAAGTGATGGCACCTTTTCTCAGTGGCACTACGCTCCCAAACCAGGGCTGCTGCAGACCTGAAACGGGGTTTTGATCTTATTTTAGAATCTCAGCCGGGCGTGTTGGCGCACACTTGTAATCCCAGTACTTTGGGAGGCGGAGACCAGAGGATCCGGGTTCGCGGCCAGCCTCAGCTCGCTCTCTCCCTCTCCGTCTCTCTCTCTCTACCTAGTGAGTCCCTCCGCAACTTCGTGAGACCCGGTTTCAAAATAAAGCACAAAAATAGGGCCGGGGGTGTAGCACGGAGGTAGAACGCCCCTGGGTTCAATCCCCGGTACCGCAAAAAAAAAAAAAAAAAAAAGAATCTCGTTCCCATGTCTAATGTTCGGCAGGCAGGAATTTCAGAAGCTCTGGGCACCATCCAGCCAATTCACTTTTTTTGGGGGGGTGCTGGGCATAGGCTGAGTTACTCTCGGAAGAACTCAGCTTCCTGGGTTCTAAGAAACAGAATTATTTTTTAAAAAAAGAAAAAATTTCCAGTCTTCTTGGAGAGCACGCACCAGGCTGCTCCGAAAACAATGCAGGGATTAAATAAACACTTGAAGAGATGGCAGATTATATTTCCCTTAAAATACACATCGGCGTCAAAGTTGAGGGCAGAATGTGTTTGGCAAAGCCAAGCCCCGCTTTTTGCCAACCCCAAAGAGTTTATAAAATATTTTAAGATTGTCAACAAACTTTCCCAGAGATGAGATTTGTCCACCCTTCCTGCTGCCACCAGGGGAGCAGAGTGTGAAGAGAAGTCATCTCGGGTCCCCAAGGGCTGGGGACACCCCAGCACGGGAGGGCAACCAAGGTGTGCTGCGGCCACCCAGGCTCTGGGCATGTGCTGGCCTGCGGGAGCCACCTCCCATGGACCCCTGAGGACCGGGAGCCACCTCCCATGGACCCCTGAGGACCAGGAGCCACCTCCCATGGACCCCTGAGGACCGGGAGCCACCTCCCATGGACCCCTGAGGACCGGGAGCCACCTCCCATGGACCCCTGAGGACCGGGAGCCACCTCCCATGGACCCCTGAGGACCGGGAGCCACCTCCCATGGACCCCTGAGGCCGTGTGCCTTAGCCGATCCAGCCGCTCCAGCTGCTGCCGTCCCACCCACGGGGCAGGAGGGTCAAGTGCAGGGGTGAGTTGTAAATTAAACCAAGTGCAGCTCATGAGGGACAGAACCTCTGCTCCACAGAACCTAGCCACCAAACAAGGGCTGCCCACCACTGGAGAGGTGGGGCTACTTTGCAACATGTGTATGAAAAAAAGGGACATAGACACAGATTGCAAATCAATAAAAATGTAAATGCACACAAAGAAAGACTGGAAGAAAAGAGGCCATAAACCAGGCTGGAGGCATGCTTGGGAGACTGAAACAGGAGGATCGCAGGTTTGAGATCAGCCTCAGCAACTTAGCGAGATCCTGTTTCAGAAAAAGAAATAAAAAGGGCTGATGGTATAGCTCAGAGATACAACGCCCCGGGTGCCATCCCCAGTTCCATAAGAAAGAAGAAAGCAAGAAGGAAGGAAGGAAGGAAGGAAGGAAGGAAGGCAGGCTAGCAGGCAAGCAATAGTGAAAGGACATCAGTGCTTGTGTTTTTAAAGGGTTTTTTTTTTTTTTCAGTGCTGAGGCTCTCTACCACTGAGCTACAGCATGGCCTCTAAGTTTTTCAATGAAAACCTCATCTCTGAACCGGAGGCAGGCTGATCCTTTGTCGTCTGCCCTCTGTGGGGCAGGACACTGAGCAGGCAGAGCCCCCCTTGGTGGCTGTGGGCAAGCCCCCTCCTCTGTTTCCACACACTCACCCCACATCTGCAAACACGCCCACTGGGGTCACATATCAGAGCCCACCAGCAGAGGTGCCTGAGACTCTGCTGAGCTCGTCCCCTCGCTGGCGCCACTGTGCTGTGCGGCCCAGGCCTCCGCGACCAGAACTCCACAGACCCCAAACAGGCCAGGCCCAGGGCGCACAGGCTCACCCCAGAGCCGGGGGGGGGGGGGGGAGGCCAGACCTAGAGCCCCTTGCACCTCCCGGGACCTCAGGGCCTGGGCCTTCAGCTGTTGGAATTATGCAGAATAAGCAAAAATGCCAAGCTAAAAATAAGTATTTGCAAAGGGATGAAGAATGCAGATAAGATGCAGTTATTGTGTTCAAAAGAATGAGCCGAGGTTTCCACCCCTTCTGCCTCCCTGCGCACCCCAAGCTTGCCGGAGGTCTGGGGTTGCAGAGGACTCCAATCTGTGTGTGCATGAAAGGAGGCTCCTTCCTTCCCAGTGTCCCAGCAGTAAACCACAAAGTGGCTGGCACTCCAGGGGTTCACTGTCCACAGGAGCCTTCTCCTGTCCCCGCCCTGCTCCCTCCCCACTGTGTGCTGCAAGGGGGCTCCTGGGCCTCCCCCGTACAGAGCAGTGCTCCCACCCAGAGGCCCTCTCAGGCCCACGGTGGCCTCCGACCAAGGTCACCTGCTCTTGGCGGAGCCCTCTCCTTGGCTGTCTCCAGGATGCAATGACTGCGCCCCGGGGAGAGGAGGGGACAGCACTGCTGGTTCTGTCTTACACGCTGCCCACGCGGTAGTGTCCCTTTCTTAGACTCTCCTGGTTTATCCCAGTTGGAGGGTGCCAGGACCCTGCCCCCGTGTTCTCTGAGCCCAAGCAGGTGAGGTCAGAAGCCAGAAGCACACGTGCGGCTGAAATAGACACGGGCAAAGCCAGGGACGTGCGGTGCAGCTGCAAATGCCCTCTGGCAGGAGAGCCTCTGCAGCCCTGGCCTGCTGGACTTCTGTGGCAGGACTGGCCCCTGCCCCCAGCTGCTCGCCAGGCTGTCCTGGCCTGTCACCCAGGTGCCACAGGGCTGCTCCTTCTGAGCAATCTCCAGCTTTCCCTCGGTTCTCCTGCCTCCCTCCCCACCTCCTCAACCGGCAACCACATCACCCCTGCAGGGTTTCTTTTTTGTTTTTGTTTTGCTGTTGTTTTTTAAATAGGGTCTCAATAAGTTGCTGAGGCTGGCCTTGAAACTGGCCCACCAATCTCAACCTCCCAAGTACTGGGATTACAGGTATGTGCCACCACACCTGGCTACAAACTACATTTGTGTGTGTGTGTGTGTGTGTGTGTGTGTGTGTGTGTGTGTTACTGGGGATTGAACCTGGAGGCATTCTACCTCTGAGTTACACCTCCAGCCCATTTTTGTTTCTCATTTTGCAACAGGGTCTCACTAGGTTGATAAAGAGTCTCACTACTTGCTGAGGCGGTCCTTGAACCTGCGATCCTCCTGTCTCAGCCTCCCAAGTATTGGGATTACAGGCATGCCCAGCTACAGACTGCATTTTGGTGGGATTCTTCCAGAGTGGGGCAAAGCCAACATGATTGGTTTATGCTCGAGAGCCCGCCCTGCTTCCTGTGCCCTTGTAACAACAGGTATGAGTTGCCAGCTCACAGGAAAGTAAGCACCTCATCTCCTGGGCCAGCTTTCTGTGTACCCCGCCTCTTCCTCTTTGGTCCCTGATGCGCTTGGGGTCCCGCCTCTACGCCTGTGCTTCTCTGCCCTATCTGAGCCAGACGTGTATTTATAAAATATAAGTTACAAAACAAATGTTAAGACATCTTACTAATATTTCACCAAGACCAAAAAAAAAAAAAAAAAACAACTTTAGGAGGAGGGAGCTGGCAACACCTTGCTTTCTTGGGGACTACCACATACCCATGGTGACTTGCAAGTCAAATCTGTAAGTAACTGTTGTCCCTTCTGTCCTTGAAAGTCTTTGACATGACCGCTTTATAGGAGCAGAGTCGATCCTGGTGGGAACAGGCTGCAGCTGATCCCAACAGTGTCCAGAGAGGGAAGGCCCTCAATTAGAGCAGGCCAGGCACCCCCAGCTGGAAAGGGGGTGTCAGTGCCCTGAGTGGGCGGGCAGCTACAAGGGCCACCACCAAAGTTCATGTCAACAAGAGGCCCAGAGGTCAGGCACAGAGCTGGCCTCGAGGGTGGGTCCCCTGGGGCTCCAGCGTCCTGGGCAGGCCAGTGCCCGCCAGGCCAGAACTAGCCTGGAAAAGATGGAAGCTTAACTGGGGAGAAACCCCCTGTCAAGTGGGGTTCCCAGAGGGTCCCAGGCCCCAGGGCTCCCCAAAAGCCTGTTAGAAATGCCAATTCTAGCCGGGCGTGGTGGCGCACGCTTGTAATCCCAGTACTTGGGAGGTTCAATCCCCGGTAACACACAAAAAAAGAAAGAAATGCCAATTCTAGGTTTCTACTCATGGGCAGGCACTTGGCCAGGCCTGAAAATCTGCATTTCTGAAACCCCTCCAAATAGTCTTATGTTTAAGGAGCAGTAACAGTTGGATTTCTGTTTTCTAACAGGTCTGAGCTCTTCTATTCCTCAGTGCCTGTCAGTGTGTGTAGCCGTTCGGGGAGGAGAAGGGGTTAGGTCCTGGCCAAGTCTCCATTATCCACACCAAGCCCCAAGCAAGGGATGATCCCAAATTCACACCTATTGGGCTTCTTTTTTTGCAGTACTGGGGACTGAACCCAGGGGCATTCTATCTCTGAGCTACACCCCCAGCCCTACTTTTTGTTCTTTATTTTGAAATGGGGTCTCGCTAAGTTGTGGAGGGCCTCACTAAGTAGCTAAGGCTGGCCGCGAACCTGGATCCTCCGGTCTCAGCCTCCCAAGTACTGGGATTATAAGCCTGCAAATATCTACCTTAACTGTTTTTACTTGAAACCAGTGGTGTCAGGATCCGCCAGTTGTGAGGCTCACTTCCTATCTCAGCTGGGAGGGCTAGCCAGGCCACCCAGGATTTGCTGATTATGGCAGAAAAGTCCACAGAGATAGGGAGCTGTGCCCAGTGTCGAGGGGACAGCTTGCTCCACTCCAGCAGCCCTGGGGCCAGGGCTGGGAGGGACTTCACAGTCCAGGGTGTAGACATGACAGGCCCAGGATGGGGTGCACCCAGGGTACACTCTCTCCCAAGAAGTAGTACAAAAATACAACAGCGGGTACGTGTGTGTAAACCAGTTCTGCAGGACTACTTACACTCAGTGGACCCCTCGGGGTGTTTCAACTCCTCCTCAAATATGCAAAACAGGCGTAACACCCCCCCCCAGAGAACCTCGGGCCAATCCCACCCCTCACCCCTTCCTTTTGCAGCAGCAGTTGAGATAAGGCCAGAGAGCTGGACAGGGTGGGATATAGGGAGGGAATTCACATTTCAAGTCTACCCCCAACTAGTTGTATAGCCAGGGGCAAGTTACTGAACCCCCAGCCTCAGTTTCCCTGCCTGTATGTGAGGTAACTTAGTGTGAAGATGGCACACTGTAGTCATATCACCGCGGCCCCCAAAAGCCCCCATGGTTACAAGGGCCCTAATGAGGAAATGTTGACTGAAAGGTCGCCTGGTCGACCGCCTACAGGTTTGCTTAGAAGGGGCATAGGTGCGACTTCTTTTCATTTGCTGAAATTGTTGTAATGGTAATGACTTTACGCAGCGGTTGACCGTGGTCTTGCTTCGGTGGCAGGCGCCTCTCGGCCCACCCGACCCCACCGCACCCATCCCGCCCCAGGACCTCCGTGGCCCCGCAGTGCGCCCAGGGGTGCTCGGCCCGGTGAGCGCTCTTCGCCGAGGGTCGTCGTGGGCAGGTGCTGAGCTTTCAGCAGGGGTGTGCGGGGGACTGCCGAGGTCCTCGGTGCGGAGCGGGTAAGCGGGCGGCCCCGGGGCCGGGGAGGGGTCGCGAGCGCGCCGCGCGGCGGGTGTACCTTGCAGGAGCGCGCAGCACTGGCCGTCCGCGGTGCTCCAGAGCCGGGCCGTGCCGTCCTCACTGCCCGTCAGCAGGCGCTGCCCGTCGGGACTCAGGCTCAGCCAGTTGATGCCCCCGCGGTGGTCCGCGCAGACCCTCAGGGCCGACCCGCCGCCCCCCATCCCGCTGGCGGAGGAGCTGCGCCCCGCTAGGGAGGGGCGCCCGGGCGTCCGCGCGGCGGCTCCACGGGGCCCTGACCGCCAGCGGCCATCGCGGGGGACCCGGCTCCCGCGGGGGGCAGGTCAGGGACCCTCGCGTCCCAGCGGTCACCCGCCTGCGGGCCCGCGAACCCGGCAGGGGGCTGCGCTACGGGGGGCGCACCACCCCCAGGTGCACTGAACAGATCGCGGCTTCCCGCTCCGCGGCGGGCGGGCAGCGGCCTCTCGGGGCGCGCAGGGGACCCCGCCTCTTCTCGAGCCCAGGCAGGGGCGGGCAGGGGGCCGGGGTCCTTGAGCACACTGATCGGGGGAGCCGGGAGCCGCGCGCCCCGCGCCCCGCGCCCTTCCCGGCCGGCGCCGCGCGCTGCAGGCGGCCGAGCGCGGAACAATACGGTGCAGCCTGGCTCCTCCTCAGAGACCACCCCTCAACCTGTCCCCTCCCACTGCTCGGGCGCGCGCCAGCCCCCACCCCGCGTCCGCAGCGGCCCCCGGGGTCCCCGGGGACAGACCCCGCGCCCCGCCCCGCCGGGTGGACCGCTGCGCGCCACCTCCGGGCTGCCCCTGCCACTCCCGCCGCCGCCCGGAGCCCAGAGCCCACGCCAGGACGCAGGACGAGGTGGACGGAAGGGTCCGGGGACTTGGGGGCGGTCCCCGGGGGGAGGGCGCGATCGGGGAAGTCTCTAATCCTCCCTTGCTCCAAAATCACGCGCACACCCCAAATTCAGTCCGGCCAGAGGACCGGGTGGCCGTGGGGTTTGGGGAGCTTCGGGGGAGGTCAGGTTTACCCCTCCCCCGTCGCCACCACCCGGCCCCCGCGTTCCCGGAGCCCGGCGCACGCCTCGATGGCCCCACAGAGGTCCGTGGAGGAATCCCACACCCCCGCGGCCCCCCGGAGCGCGGTCGGCTGGTTCCTATTAGAGCAGTTCCGGTGCCGACTTCGCTGGGGGTGGGGAGGGTGACCCCCCACTCGGATCCTCCAGGTCCTAAAGGTAGCAGGGTTTCCGGAACCCCTCCGGGGCTCTTTCAGGAATTCTGGGACAAGGGAAGGTGAGGCTTGGGGAGCCAGCCCCCAGGGCGACGACCCCACCTGCTTGCTCTGGCTGACCACGTCAGACTCCGTGAAAACCCCAAAATGGATCCCACAGAGCGCGGGCGTTTGTCCCGAGTGGCCCGACCAGAGAAATCCATTCTTTCTCCCCCAAAACTTGGAAATCAGCTTGCTGAAGGCCCTATGTCGCAGGCGGTGGTGAGCCACTGAAGGGGGATCCGGGGCCTTTTTATGGGATTTGGAGTCCTTAGAGGAAGCTGGCCAGGAGGTGGGTTGAAAGGAGGCAGGAAGCCAGGCGTGGGAGCGCTCACCTGTAATCCCAGTACTTGGGAGGCTGAGACGGGAGGATCGCAGGTTCGTGGCCAGCCTCAGCAATTTAGCAAGACCCTGTTTCCAAATAAAATAGGGCATGAGCCGGGCGTGGTGGCACACGCTTGTAATCCCAGTACTTGGGAGGCGGAGACCGGAGGATCCCGCGTTGGTTCGCGGCCAGCCTCAGCTACTTAGTGAGGCCCTCCGCAACTTCGTGAGACCCGGTTTCAAACTAAAGTATAAAAAAATAGGGTCGGGGGTGTAGCTCGGAGGTAAAACGCCCCTGGGTTCAATCCCCGGTACCGCAAAATAAAATAAAATAAAAATAAAATAGGGCTAGGGGTGTAGCTCGGAAGTAGAATACCCCTGGGCTCAATCCCCAGAACCACACACACACACAAAAAAAAAAAAAAAAAAAAAA